>QFDV01000471.1:4226-16383 GCA_003315845.1 Lactarius trivialis
GGAAGTCAGCACGGGCCTTCCGCCTGACATATTCCTCTTTCAAGACTCCAATAAACTCTTGGGACTGCATCAGCTTCTTTGGGTTGGTTTCGATGAGTCCGCGTCGACCTCCCACATACAGCTCCATGAAAGTGTCCCAACTGAGGGGAAGCGACGACGAGACAATGACCTTAAACAGTTTGTCAGACAATCTAAAGTCCTCATCGTCTAACATATTGATGCACTCCCAATAGCTTTTCAGCATATTGAGATGCTCGCTGATGTCGGCATCTTCCCCAGCAACAGCGTGAAATAAGTTCCTGATCAAGGATATGGCAGCCTGGTGCCCCTTTGATTCATGAACCATTTCCAAGCTGATCCACATAGCGTGCAACGTTTCGCACTGGCTAACGTGAAGCATCTGAGGTGAGGCGACGTTATTCATAATAAGAAATTGGGCGTAATAATCATTGTGATCCCAATTAGCTGCTTGGCGCTCATCGGCCGGACGTGGGATGGCCCCATGTACATATGCGGAGACTCCGCATATGTATAGGGTCTTCGTCATCTTCGCCTTCCAGAAGCGCCAGTTTGTGTCATCAAGCGGATCAGACAACTTCATCACACTTGTACTCTCTCTGGCTGGGATTTTCTGGATGCCATGATCATCCTTCCCGGTCTCAGAGGGCACAGGGGATGAAGTTCCACTCAAGGTTGACACTGACATTTTAGATAGGGGCTACTCTCCCTAACAATAGATTTGTATGTAGGAAACTTGATGTAGTATTGCACAATAAGCTAGTAATAAGATATCTGGCCTTTTTTTAGAGAATTAGGCCAGGGCCCATAACCTCTTAGAAGCTATGTGCGCAGCGTATGTTTTAGGAGAGGATAGGCGCTCGTGGTTTGAGCGTGAGACAACAACATTCCCATTTTTTGGGAATATTGTTATATATATACGCATGTGATCCCGCTTAGTAATCTAATCACTATCCCAGACCGTGCTGGTACCGCGTGTCTATCTCTACAACCTCACACTCGTTACTTTGTCTCACGTTGCACATGGACATTACTTATATTCTCACGGGAGTCATACATATGACTCGCCTCTTACCTTTCCCACTAGAGTCATACCTATGACTCGTTCCTATGCCTTTCCCTTTCTAACTATTTCCCTTTTATCTCATTTCTCATGCGACTCAGACTTATTTCCCATATGACTCGCTTTCTCTATTGTTCTCTTGAAGTCATGTGACTTTGTTTATTGTTCTCTTGTTCGTTGATCGAACCTTGTTACATTGTTGATTCAGTCACATGACTCTTAGTTACTTTACTATATAAGCAGGCGTCTTTGGTCCCTATGACCTCAGACTTGACTTCTTGTATCTTACGGTACAATCAGAATCTAGACTTGAATTGCTCACTCCTCCCCTCGCTTGCACTTCCACTCTCACAGTATTCTCTATAAGCCCTAGTCGGCTATAAGAGGTTACTACTCGTCATCAGAAACTCTCTAAGTCCTCTTCGGACTTAGTACTCAGAACACAGGATCCTTAGTGTTGCGTTGCACAGTACTGACCAATACCCACGTCGGGTGAGTGTCTCTACCGTGACGTAACAACATTCCTGTTGTAATGCTTAACACCATCAATACACTCACTGGCAAGAGAGCCACCACATATGTCTGTCAGGAGGCTGGAGCAGGACTTGAAACATGGTTACTAAGGTACATGATAGATTGGAACACTCCAGCAACTTGTTGTACCTCCAATACAAAAAAGCAAGCTTTCAAACTCATCATCTAGTTCATCAGAAGGATCATCATCACTTGATGGCCTGTGAGGGGGTGAGGGGATGTCTTTGTAATGTTCTATGAAGTAACAGTGCACCACATTGTGAGACTGCCTGTTGCCCCACTGTTTGTATGCTGCAACACCATACATGTAGTCAAGGATGACAGCAGGGGGCAGTGGGTGTCCTGTTCCTAGAAACTGTGCATCCACATTTGCACCACAGATGAAGGCAATGTGAGGTTGCAATTGACCATTGGCCGCTAAAAGTTCCAGTACAGCTGGGTTATCCTCCCTGCACTTCTTCAGATGCTGTAGTGTAATTCTGTCTGTGCTTGCAGAACCTTGATTGAGTCTTTGAATGTCAGTGGAATCTAGTTGACTGACAAAATTTGGTGTCTAAGAGTAGTTCTTATTTTAGCATCTTTAAAATGTGACAGCCAAAATGCCATACCTTTATAAAAGCAACAGCACCTCTTCTAAGGTCTGCATGCATAGTCTTGTTCAACAACATTCCATTCTCAATGGCATTGATCCCAGGAATTGTAGCTACAGGGCCATAAAGGCAAGATCGATCTTGCACAACCTTCTGAATGTACTAGAAAGACTTTCAGTGAAGAAATACAGAGAATGGTCATGAAAACATTACACTGTCACTTTTACTCTGAGGAATGATATGCACTACATCACAGTTCACTGCATTATTCTTTGAGATCACACAGAATCTATCTCGGTCTGTGACATTGCTTCTGAAATTGTAGCCACATTCTGTTTCATCAGCAGATGACATGATCTCATCATTTAGACAATTGAGGTCCACAAAAATAAAATCCCCTGAAGAGATAGGGACTGTGATGAGCAACAATACTACATACAGCAATAAACATTACCTGATGGCT
The DNA here is from genome assembly GCA_003315845.1 of Lactarius trivialis. NCBI lineage: Eukaryota > Fungi > Basidiomycota > Agaricomycetes > Russulales > Russulaceae > Lactarius > Lactarius trivialis. The sequence continues at coordinate 6,895 of QFDV01000471.1, forward strand.
TATAATAGTATGTGACATTGCTGTCAGGCAACTCGGTAGCATGGTAGTCAACTAGATCACCATCTGGTGTTGCAGATAGATCACCTGGTGTTCCACAGATACAAAATAGTACAAATCTTAGCCATTTGAATGGGTGGATGGCTAGCCTTTGCACATCGGAAAGGGGAACAGAGAGGAAGGGAACTTGAGATCCGTGAACATTCAGATGGATATTGACCATGACAATGATGATGATATGATGATAAGTAGCAGCGATGGGTAAGGAGTATATTTTGCTTACCCAGCCCGTGACAAAAAAGCTTAACTTAGACGTCACGCGTCACGGCTTGAAACCATGTCACAATCTCTCAGAGGAGATCGACGAGGACCTTCAAGTAGATGTCAACCTCGCCATAGGAAATTATAGCTCAACCAAGGATGGCTGAAGCCACCCTCATCGCTGTACAGCATCAGATGGCTCAACAGGCCGCGTTTGCCCAAATTCCTGATGCTGTCAAGCGGGCGCGTATCGCCTGCGAGTAGATGCCTCGATATTGATATTCACAGTTAATCGTTCACTTTCACCAAGCGGTTCTGGGCTCGGAGAACAACCTTGCAAAGATAACCGTAGCATATGAGAGTGGATGAAATCGGCTCACCGAAAAATTTTACTCGAAAACTGAGTGGCCCGAGGCGGAGGTCATTACCCCACAGTGCGTGACACTTGCCTACTTTTTCTTCTTACAAATGCATACAGACCAACTATACTATCGACACATATATTCACGTCTACAGCCTGACATCGACGATCGCTTCCACTCTTACGAAAATAGCTGCGAACTTTTCAACTATCTTTTAAGTGACGTTTGTCATTTGCCACACTCTCGACCTGCCCAAGCAATGCGTTCGCGGATTCGGAAGATGGTCCTGTATCACTTCAGGTGTCGGAACAGTGGCTATGGGACATTGTCGACCAATTCCAGTCCTTCTACGTGTGGCGCGCAAAAGTCAAGACCAAGACAGAGGAAGAATTGGTCATGTTGACCGATGGCAGCCAAGTAAGTCGTCCGTAGAGAACGGTCGTCTCGAGGCTCGCTACCTCACCAAGCGCAGGTTTTTACTCGGTGACTTCACCCTCGCTCTTAAAGTTGTTGAGAATGTCGAGCTAAATCAAAAAGTAGGCGCGCTATCTCTTCTAGAGGTTCTCTGTGGGAGATTTTTGACGTGCTCGTCCCTAGAATCCCTTCACTCGCGTTACTGCCTGCCACGTTGCAACGTATTACTACGTGGAATTCTGCTATATCATGCTACGCCACTACCCCGACGCGAACCGCGTCTTCGTGCAGATTCTAAATTTCATCCTTCGGATGCGGCAATATCACACATGAAGTTACGTATGACCAGGTGCGCCAATCTAACGCCCCAGGTCGACGTGTTAAGGTTTTATCGCGTCCAGATCAACGAAACAGCCGATCACGCATTGTTCGCCATTTGCAACGCCCTATCGCCGAGTTGATTGGACGACAACATCCTCAACATCGTCAAAGATCGCTATGGCGACCAATTCGCCAACTGAAGCTGTCCCGAGGTGTGTTTGTCTGTCATCCTAATAAATCCTTGCAAACGGAGACGACCTGCGTTCGAAGAGCTCTTCCTCTACGCGTGCCACCTCACGCTGTTCGTCGCCGACATGCGCGCGCAGGCGGCCGAGCTGACGCTCTGCAGCTTCCTCAAGCTCTACTCGTTGTTCGACGCGGCGAAGCTCGCGAGCTTCCTCGACGCGGACGAAGAGGAGATGGTACAGCAGATGGTGGCCGTTAAGGCCGCGAGCGGGTCCGTGAGCCGCGTCGGGACCGAGAGAAACCTCCTCGACGGGCAGATGATCTTGACGAGCGATATGGACTTAATCATCAACGAGGTATGCATCGCCGCCGTCGCAAAAAAAAAAAAGGAAATTACTCATTCCGCACAGAACATGGTACACATCTCGGAGGTGACCGTCGGACTTCGCTTTGCGAGATGGTTCATCCGAAATACGGAGCACGCGCAGAGGGCCCTTGGAATGGCCCTCTACCCCTCGCACCCCAACCGCCGGCGGGGTCGGAGGCGGAGAACAAGTCCGCACCAGCGCAGCAAATTAAAGTCGCCGGCGCCTCCAAACAGCAACTGAGGCTTTCGTTCGCTTCAGAGAAATGCGATACAGATTCGGCGTCGAAAGCTATCTATCAATCAGGACTCCTTCATGTTTGAAGGATAATAAAGAAATATGTACGTATGCCCCGTAAATGCATTTCCTATTGCCCCCAAGACACATCACATCATAGTCTACAGTACACCAATAAGGCTAACGGCCTGCCGAGATATATATATATTTTAAAAAGGGATGTACAACGACAAGACAACCCCCTTCTGCCATTGTTGACTTTACCTAGAAAGAAAGTATCGAAAGCAGAGATCACCATCCGAATACCTTGTGCAGGTTTTGTTAAGCGCCCGGTCAAAGAACAAGTTTTAATTTATAGAGACGCACTCTTCGATGCTCTCGACGCCACCCGCGTCCTTCCAATCCGCCCGCGTGGCCTCATCTATAAGCGCAGTCGACCACACGAGCCGATGACGATGCCGCTCGGCGACTCTGAGCTGCGGCCGCGACCCGTCGAATACGCATCGCACACACCAGCGATCACACTCTGCAGCGTGGCGTGGAGGTCGGGCGACCCGCACAGAGGAGCATGCCCGGCGAGCGCCGTAGCGCGGTACGCGTGGCGCGCGAGAGGACGAGCGGGTCCAGTGCACGGAGAAGCGTAGGGACATCGCGGTGTGTAGATATGAGCGCGGGTGCATGAGCGGGATGAGTTCCGGAAGGTGCGCGAGTAGAGTCTCTCGTGAAGGAGTTAAGCTGCTGCTGGCCCCAGAAGAAATTGTGGCCTTTCTGCTCACAGGGATCCGTGACAGACCATACGACCTCGATCACGCACACGTTGCTCTTGTCACAGGCATGCTTCTTGCAGGATGACGCGATGACGTCCAAGACACTCGTTGCGTATGAGATGCCACTGCCTCCAGCGACGAGCACGACTCCTGAATAAGCAGTGTAGAGTGTGTATCCGGGACCGCCTTCAAGTAAAACGAGTAAGTATTTCGTCACAGGACAATGAAAATAAAAAATTAAAATCACTGACTGTATGGACCTTCAATAATACTGTAACCAAACTGCGGGTTCGCGCCCACACTCGGCATCGGTAGATTTCTCCGCGGGGCGCGCGTCGGCAGCACCATCAGCCATGTTTAACAGCTTGCGTGTCCACGCGCCAATGGCTTTGATCTCGAGCATCATCCCACCAGAGTTGGATTCCGTGGCGAATGTTAGTGAGTGCATTTGCGGCTGTCCGAAACTTCTTTTTTTTTTTTTTTTGGACAAGCGATTTATTAGGCAGCAGGAGATAGTAACTAGGTTACCTAACAGCTCTACCTAATGCGCTGATGCGGGCCCTAAGGCTCGAGAGAGAGGGAAAAATGCGTTTGCGCACACCCTTGTGGGGTAGTGTGGGGCTCTTGCTTCAACGGTGTTACCTTGGAGTATATACCCACTAAAAACCCTTTCTCCAAAGTATCCAGTCTTCTGGAATACTGCCGTGTTTTTTGTTGAGTGCATGTTCCCAAGTCTTTTGGATTAGTTTTGTGTATTCTTTTTTCCTTAGCACCTTAATTGCCATTACCTTGTCTTCGGATAATCTCCTATTGATTGCTTTGAGCCATCTGGCTTCCACTTCCCGTGCCGTGAGTTCTTTACCACCGACTGTCCTTTCGCACCTCAGTGTCCAGATCAGGTAAGCCGATTCGGAGATGAGGATTTTTATCAGGCGCGTCGCCCCGTCGTCGTGATTCCGGGGATTGTTTGGGTCTCCGGATTGTTTTTCTATGCTGAGGGCCCCGCAGCCTATAATTGACCCTAGCGTTATTTCAGGCCATGTCTCTCTTCCATGTGGCCAGAGTTCTTTTGCCAATGTCCATATTAGCTGATTTGTCATGTGTTCACACTCCGTTAGGATGTGGTTCATTGATTCGTCGTCGCCGCAGTCGTCGCCGCAGTAGGGGCAGGCTGCCCTGAATTCATACCCTGGTATATTTAGCCAGTATCTCCCTATCTTCTGTGTTCCGTGGATTGTTTTGACGAAGAATTGCTGGATTTTCAATTTTATTGGTGAGCTGCAGATGATTCTCCATATTGTGTCGTTGGTCTCCGATTCTCCTGTAACGCTTTCTAAGTCTCCTCTTATTTTTTCCAGGTTTAACTGTGTTGTTCGTCTATCTTGCTTTTCGTTTTGTTCTCTTATCCCTCGGTATGCTATTGCTTGTGTTATTGCCGATAGCCTGGCTCCTTGGACGTCGAAGTGTGGTGGGATTCCTAGCTGTATGTCATCTTCCGTTTCTTTGTTTGCCCCTTCCTTTGCTAATTTATCGCTTTCTTCGTTTCCTTCGTTGCCACTGTGGCCCTTGACCCATTGGAATGCGGTTGGCGCTGATCGTTTTCGTATCAGGTAAGCTGCTCTTTTGAACCATTTTTTGCTCTTTATTCCGATCCATCCCCTGTCTTCCCAGTTTTTTAGGTGTTTCGTTAGCCCTTCTATCACATATTTTGAGTCTGATATTATGGTTAGTGGTGCGAATGTTGGGGCGTTTTCCAGTGCCGTGATTACCGCCGCTATTTCCCCTGTTTGGTTTGATTGTTCCGTGCCCGGAACTCTTATCGCTTTGTTATAGGTGCTGTCTGTCGCTATCCATACACCTGCGCCAGCTTTTGCGTTTGTCTTTCCGTTGTTTATGCAGGAGCCATCTGTGTAGACTGTCATGCTTTCTTCTGTGAGTGTTATCCCTCTTGTTGTGGTTGTTTAGTAGGCATCGTGTCTGTGGGTTTTGGGGGATGGTTTTGTCATCCCCGATATGGAGCCAAGTTGGTAGAGCTTCTTTTAGGCGTTGTGCTACTCTTACTGGTGCGAACATTACGTTGTATTTTCTTGCGGCTTTGAGCATTCTGACGGTGTCTTCTCCTAGCCGGTCCGCTCGTTTTCCTTTTGTGGGCGCTCTCCATTTTTGTAGGAATGAGTTTCCTCTCGCTTTTGTCGGTAAGTGCTCTGGGGCTGTCTCGTTTATCAGGATGTCCGTTGCATATGCCCAGGTGGGTCTAGTTGGTTTTCCGCTCAGATATCCTTTTAACCACACAAGTTCTATTGCGTCGTTTCTGTATTTTAGGTTCAGGAGTTCTATGCCACCTTTTTCCTTAGGGGTTTGCAGGGCTTCCAATGCTAGTCTCGGTGATGTATTTTCTTCCCATATCAGTTCTTACATGATTTTTGTTAGAGTGTCACGAACATTCTCTGGCATCCCTTGGGCTTTTGTGATGAATTGGGTTCAGCCGCCTATTACCGCTTGGGCTATTAGTCTTTTCCCATCGATGGGTGTGTATCCTTCCATTTTTTTACTCCGTTGTTCACTTTATCTATAATAGTTTCCCAGGGTGTCGCGTTGTGGGTTTTATTTCCCACCCATGCTCCTAGGGATCGTATCGCTTCGCCATCTTTAGCAATGTGTATTTCCTCGTTAATTGGGTTGTCGTTTGGGTTGATTTTCCGGGTGGCTGTCCGAAACTTCGACGTACGCATGTCAACTTTAAATCGGTTACTCGGCCTGTGGCCCAAAAAAAATTATACACGGTAGCAGCACTCCTTCGACGCAGCGATCACGTGAGCTTATTTCTTCCGCCTTTCCTCCAAGACTGGCTCCTGAAATGCCAAAGCCGCCACATGTATTCCAAAGCCCAGATATGAACAACAACTCCCCACCTCGGTCGTTCCATCTCCTCCTCTGTCCGCTTCCCACATACAACCATAATCTCTCCTTAATTGCCCTCACGGCTGACTTACACACACACCATGGTCGAACTTCGTGTCAATGTTCACGGTTCTTATGTTCCTTTCCTGTCTATACCACTTGAAGACGTACAGAGGCTCTCTGTCCGCCCTTTCAAGTGGCTTCGTTTTGTTCTATTCTGTGTTTGTGGAACTCGTGGGGAGCTGTCCATGGCACCTGATGGGGATTCAGTTAATTATCACGCAACTGAGTTGGGTGACGGCACATACTACTACAAGCCGTTAGGTCATATTTGTCTCTGCATGCCGGTGTAAAATTGTTGCTCATCACAGTCTCCAGGAAATTTTATTTTTGTAGACCTCCACGGTTTAGATTACAGTTTCAAGCCATCGGGTACTGATAGCACGGCACGCCCCAGCAGCTTCAGAACAGATATCCAAAATCGTGATAATTTCTGTGTCGTCAGGGATTGGATCAAACTGCCAAGCAGCACACATTGTTCCGCGGGCTAAACAGAACAAGGTAAGTACATAACCATTCTCTGTAGTTCTTCACTGACAAGCCTTTCTAGTACATCCAGAAAGTCGTGAATGACCGTTCACCGCTTTATCATGGGGCCCCTATCGAAATATCTGGGATTGATTCCCTCGAGAACGGAATGTTTTTATCCACGAACGTGCACTCGTCACTTGGAAGTGGCACCGCTGCGTTCATAAGGGTATGCATGACACTTTGGCTTACTATTTCAAGGACACTAACACTAACCTAATTTTAGACACCAAATTCCATCTTGGATCCCACTGACATTAAACGGCTCGAACGAGATGATTTTTCAAGCACAGTAAAAATCACCCTGCAACATCTGCGGACGCCGGAGGGCTACAATCCGAACGCACTGAGGCTTTTACTGGACAACAATGAATTGAACGCTCCGGTTGCGTTCACACTCGGCGCAAGTGTGGATGCACGATTTTCCGGAACAGGACGGCCACTCCCCCCTTCTATAATTCTCGACTATTTGTATGGCGTCGCAGTGTACAAATTGTGGGGCAACGCGCAGTCTCACAACGTGGTCGACCAATATTACGTGCGACACTACAAAAACATACCAGTCAGTGAATCAGTGCAAGCCCGGCTAGCCGAGAAGGTTCTGGGAAAGGCCATGCGAACAGCAGAGAAGAGCGCTGAGAAGGTTAAGGCTCTGCTGAAGTCAGGTGACCGCGCTGGCGGGAGCCGCCAAGCTGAGTGAAGCTCATTGGGCGTACTGTAGTCTATTCTTGTAGTTTACATTTTGGCTCGGATTATCACATTGCAGTAAACTCGACTTGTCCCGTCTGCTTATCCCCCTTGCACTCACTTCCCCCTCGTTTCGTCGCGGTCGGGCTCGCACCCGCACGACCACGTTTGTTCGACTCATCGGCTGGCGCCACGTCTCTTTTTTTCTCATCCTATCGTCTCATGTGTGGACCAGCACGACAATGCGATCGGCTTCCTCTGTTCTGCTTTCGTTTGGCGGCTGTTTCATCGACGGAAACTCTCGATGTTGTCGAGTCGATGTGACTAGTAGTGATCGATTACAGGAGTTCTATCGATTGTGAGATTCCGGCGTCCTGCCGCCTCGCAACTCAGCGTCACGGTTTCCAAGCTGTGAATATATTTTTTAAACGCTATTTCACTCTTCTCTTTCCAGTCAGTCGCAGGAATGTACCCGCACGCGGAGCCCTTGTTCCTCAACAAGCACCTGCCCCACCCAAGAGTTTTGATGCTTTTCCCAAACTCCCCTCCATATATCGCAACCGCTCAAGTGAGCGGTTTCCTCGCCCTCTTTATTGCCTTCATTTGTCCTCTCATCACATATAACATCGGCAAGTTCGTCTGAAGCCGGCTAGATATGAGTTTGGCATGGACCACAACCCTGCGGGTTGTTTGGACGTCAATGTCGATTTGATCGCCATTATCCCCTGCAGATGTGCGTATCATCCCTTCCTGCTCAACCGCAAGATCCTGCTTGTATTCTTAGACTTGAGCGTCAACCTGCGTGACGATGATTATACCTCAGCAGGACTCTACCGGGAAGGAGTGAGCATGTGCCCTTTGCTTCATCGACATTCCCTAGCTCCCTGTTTGACATTGTATAAGCTACTGCCCTCAAGTGAGTCTCCCGTGGAATCTCGGTTGCACCGGTCAGTCTCGTGCGTTCTAATTAGATAATGCCCCAAAGCCCTCACTGCAGGGCAAGCCGTTGCCGAATAACGCAAGTCACATGGTTACCTCGCAGGCCTGTTCCGTTGCTCGCAAGATTTGTACAAACCTACCTACAATCATGTTCGAGACGGCAGTGCTGTATCTATGCCTCGCTGGCGCCTCCATGCGATTAGAACTCGATCCTCATCAACGTAACCTTGATCAGTAACCTCCACATCACTACCCTCGACCATCGCCATGGCGGTAGTATTCATGTTGACCACAGCCGTATTTATCTTTCGGAAGCATTTCCTAGAGATCACCGAACCTTTTGGCAATTCATTCTCATTTGATGCGGTGGTGCGTCGCTCTCTTTCGAAAGCCTCCCCCTTGATGTCCTTACAGAATCTGTCGGATATCAATATGTTGCGCGCATCCACGTGCAAATCAGTATAGCCTCACACACTACGAACGGCAGATCAATCCTCGGTCGTAAACGGGCGTCCGTTTTGTCGTTCGGGGGTGTAGTCGAATTCGGCGCATGGAACTGGAATTGGGGGCGAGAGCGCCCCAGACTAGTGTCATTCACAATTCGCGTACTATTTTGATCTCCTATCTATAGTCTTCTGGACTCGACCTGCGACCTCGTCTCAGCTCACAAACATGCTCCAAAATTTCAGCACCTCCTCCCTACCCAACTCTCCATTCAATGACAGCTAACCTCTACCGTCTCCAAGGATATCCCCCGCTCTAGAGGAGTCCGCCGCGTGCCTAGCTGTGCATTTCCCTCGTCACTTCCACCACCCTCCCGATATCGGTTTGCAGTCGTCACTGGCACCATCTTCATCCCATCCCGCTGTCTGGCCAGCGTACCTCTCCTCACCAGCGCCGTGACCGCCTCCTCTTACTGTACATATGTTATTGTACGTACGCAGACCACCCTCTCCTTGCCGTCATGTGAGGGGCAACCATTTCCTCTCCTCGCTATCCCCTCACCACATGCACTTACACTCGCATTCCTTACGTACCGGCAATCCAATCCAAAGTTTGAGAAAGCCCATGTGGGATATTGTATAAAGTTGACTCCCGTGGGATCCCGCACTGAGGGTGGGGTGACTTCAGTGGTGACTTTGACACTTGGGTGTCAAACTTACTCAACTGCGATATGGCCCAGGAGTAAGCCACCAGGGGGCTCTCCGCACCACACTGCGACACGTTCGAGCACACCGAATACTGGCTTTGCCCTACATCAGGAAAAACCTCCCGCGTTAGCGAGAGCTAGCGCGAGTCTAAGACAAGTAAGACAAATAATTCATGACATAAGCCAAGTCGGAGCCAATATCGTTTAGCCTAAGTACAAATTTTCGGAAATTTACTACGAAACATGAGGAAAGTGGCTATACGGCCATACTGCAAGTACTGTAGCACCTAGTGCACAGCATGGGTTTGCAAACC
>QFDV01000475.1:4206-30373 GCA_003315845.1 Lactarius trivialis
ACACTTGTTACGCTATAGTGCTGACATGGTCATTCAGCTGGCGGATATGTCCCTTGCCCGTCGCCTCGGTTTCGCCTCGGCCTCGGCGTATGCTGTACAATACCATACTGACGATGATTCTCGGCTATGTGGCTGCGGGGCTGTGCTCCGTTATCGAGGCAACGACGTTCGCTGCCTGGCACCAGTGCTAAGCTCTCGCGAATCCCTTAAACAACGTGATCCCGCACACATTATATATATACACCCGACTATCGGGGTGTTTACGAACGGTTTCTTCTCCCTTCTCGCTCTATCCATCAGACTTCCTTTCCCCTTTAACTAATCGTAATGGTCACGGGATGGCCCACGCTCGCTGCCACCGCAATATATCCCACCGCAGGTGCTAAGAAGGCAGATAATGACTTACGCGTTGCATCACTGAGCATCGCCGCTTACGAGTATGTTGCTGTCTGTAAATCGCACCTCTCGTGGGGGACTCATCTCCATCCAGTTATCTCGTCACTCTTCCTGCAGAATACCGGTTGTATAAGTCCTCTACTCGCCGAGGGTGAGATTTAATTCTTGCTCGCAAAGAGTTCCTAACCAATTCACATTGGCTACGGATAGCTCCGGCCTTGTACTATTTGTACTTATCCGGCAGGTCTTCTCACGTTGTCTGTCGATCGCATAACCTCATATTCCCTGCAGCTACACAAGCTTAACTGTGTTGGTTCTGAGTAATGTGGGGTTTTTCTACAACGGCTTCACGCCCGATGCCTGCGACCATTTCCACTTGGTTGTCCCTGCGCTTCAAGGCACGGGTTCGGTACCCTGCGTCGGCACTCCTGGCTGACAAATCTGACAGTGGTCCAAATAATGGTGTCGCAGGCCATCCTGGCCATTCGGTGAGTACTGCTTTTACTGCTTTCGTCTCGGGTCTGATGTTGGGCTCTAGGACGTATAATGTTTCCCAACGCAAGCGTTGGGTAGGCCTGACCCTTTTATCGGTGTATGTCATGGCCAGTGGAGTCCGTTTTCTCAGCTCCGAGGCGACGCTTCCCGTTCTGATACCGATGCACAGTTCCAATGGTTTTCAAGTCTATTTTCTCGGATCCGTGAGTCAGGAGGGCATTTTCGTAGACATCATTACCCTACTGACATAGTATCATTTAGCCGTAATGATAGATGTGAGCGCGGCCTTTTGCATACTCGCAGATGCTGATTGGTAGTAATTCCGATCAGGGAAAGTACGTGTAATTCGACCTCAATATTATCCTCTAGTCTTCCTGACAAAATGAGAAGTTGCTCAAGCGCAAGCCTTCATCCACATTACGCACTCGCTGCCTGGTCATTTTACCCGGCAGCGATGTTATTTGATTGCCTTACATTGTTGATCTCGACCTTCTACCTGATGAAAGTCAGGGCTGTAGCATCCGCGTATGTCATGTCTTTATAACTTCTGCTGTCGCGTCTGACTCGGACTAGTGTCAGTGCCTCAAGGCTTATAAACTCGAGGCTCGTGGAGATGTATGTGGTCTAATTGGGCGGTTTTCTATTTTCAAAAATGTCTGACTGCAAAGCAAGTATATTCTACGATGGCCTTGGATATTTTGTTGCATTAGCGCGTATGTTCTCTCTGCCGATCATCGAATACAACTGACTTTTTTACGCACAGTTAGTAATGTGACGAACATTATCCTGTTTCGAGGCACCGATAATGCCATTCAAACCACCGGGTATTTTCTTGTTTTCTGCTCCCCGTCATTGCCATAAGCCTTATCGTGACGATCCCAGTGCATCGCTTGGATATGCGTTCACATGGATTATGAGTCAAAGGATTCTCATCCATCTCCATGGTACGTCGTGAGATATTCCTCGATTTGTCTCTCGTCAACTAACGTTGGTTACCAGAGGCGAGAGCGGACCAGAAGTCTGTCGATGTAGCCCCATCCCGTGCGATCCCGTCGCCGCTGCGCTTCAATGCAGAGAAAAAGACAAACTTGAATGCCCAACGAGAAGACACTCCGACTCGGAGTCCGGGGTCACTGGACGGGTTCGGCGACACAGAGAGCGCCATAGAACTTCGGGTGCGCATTGAAAGGTCGACTGTTATGGAGAGCGAGCTGCAAGACAGGGACTCCGAGGTGCAAAACTTTGACGCCTCTCCAAGCGGCTCTCACAAATTTATATGGGAACAGAAATATAATGTTTAGTCTGCTGTAAATGTACATCATGTATGCTACTTGTCTCATTACTTGTCTCCTGATTATGTAGGCTCTAGGACAGAAAAAGTCTATATCTGATATAAAAAAACAACTTCGTAGCAATATCAAAGTGAGACAGCTGTTACAAGTACAGTAGTAGAAGGTGATGCAGTGACTGGCCAATGACAGAGACTCGGACGAGGTACGAAAAGTACGGGAGCCAATTTTGTCACTCCCGAGTCCAGTCCTTTTTCATGAATAGTGCCGTCTACTTAAGATCTACTTGGCCGTCTAGCAAGACTGTCAAGTCTACCAGCGAGAAAATTATTGTACAACATCAATCAGAGAAATGACCACACATCATCATCATCTCGCATTCTCAGAGCCATAAAAACCATTGTTTGCTTTGTAGAAGTTACGGAACGGGTAGATAATGATTTAGCGCGGTTAGCGTGGTCTGCAAGCTGCGAGGTAAGGAGCTGCGAGAAAGTAGCTAACTCAGTTTGCGCGCTAACAGCGAAACTCAGGGTTTTATTCACCTGCGAGAAAGTAGCTAACTGTACCGAGTAAGTACGGGTGAATATAAGATGTAACAAGATGGAGCTCACCTCAGTTTGCGCGCTAACAGCGAAACTGAGGTGTACACTACAGAACTAAGGTAGTTTATATAGTTAAAGGTAACTGTACTAAAAGGGATCCCTCCGGAGGGGCGAGGCAACCCGATCTGAATAAAGATGGTCCCCAGGACCACAGATTAAGGTAATCGAGACTAAAATACGAAACGCGAAGGGATCGTGCAGTTTGCTTGACTCCCGATCGTTATCATAAGGTATCATAGAAGTATAGTAGTTGGATCGAACTCGAGACAGTTCGACACGATATTCAACATGCTTGAACAACACTGTATTACAGGAATGTTAATGAAGTACGCCTTCAGAGAGGAGGCGGCGTTGATGACTTGCCTTTTTCAGCACCCTCGTGACCGCGAGACTTCCAGGAAAGATGGCAATGTGGTTTTTGTTTGGGTTTTTGCCTTGGTTTTGGAATCAACTACAGTAAATACAGACTAGACACGGACGCCCACCAGACGCTCGTTAGGCGTTCGTTGCAAAAATTTATTAAATGCACATTGGATGCTTTCCCTCCTAACCCTATTTGGGCACTTGTTATAGATTTTCCACGAGCGTCTCGAGTGAAGCTGTCTCACTCACCAAAGTAGGTTGTCCCAGCCCCTGGAAGTTCTCAAAAGATTGAGGGTACTTATTATAAGGCAATAAAGTTGTGCCAGCGCCTATGCTTGTTGCCAGATTGAGCTTTCCGCTGGCAACGGAAAGCTCAATCTCTGGGCACGCCGCGAGCCTGGTTCCCTGACCTGAAACAGCGCGGCCCCGTCTGCATTATATATACTTACTTCCACAGGAACATCATGATGTTCAGGTCTCTTTTCCCCTGTCCATACGCCCATTATTCTTTTCTTTCGCCTCCAACTAGCCGACAATTCAAGAAATGGTTGTAGGAATAGTAGAAGCAGCCGCCATAACTATATATCCTAGTGCGGGCGCTCTGGCCGCAGATAATAACCTTCGCGTTGCGTCGCTGACTATGGCCGCTTATGAGTATGTTGTGGATTGCAGATCGCGACCTCTCGTGGGGACTCATATCCGCGTAGTTATCTCATCACCCTCCCTGCCGAATACCGGTTATATAAGTCCGCTAATCGCCGAAGGTTAGAAGTACTTTAATTCACGCTCCTGAAGAGTTCTTAACCAGTTCGCATTGGATACGAACAGCTTGGGTCTTATATTATTTGTCCTAATTCGGTGGGTCTTCTCGCTTTGTGGACTGTGTAACCTGCTCACATTCTATGCAGTTACACGAGCATAATTGTACTGGTCGTCAGTAACGTGGGATTTTTCTACCACGGCTTCACGCCCAAATCCTGCGAGCACTACCACCTCGCCGCTCCTGCACTCAAAGGCACGCGTTCAATAGCTACGCCGCGTTGGCACTCCTGACTGACCAATCTGACAGTGGTCCAGATGATGGTGACACATGCAATCCTGGGTATTCGGTCAGTCCTCGTTTTATTGCGTTCCTCAGGCTCTCGAGTCTGATGGTGAGCTCTAGGACGTATGGTATTGCCCTGAGTAATCCCTGGATAGGGAGGATCCTCGTATCGACATACATTTTGAGTACTGGGGTCCGTTCTCTTCGTCCTAGTGCAATGCATCCCGTTCTGATATTGAAGCAGCTCCAATGGTTCTCCAGTCTTTTTGACCGTATTCGTAAGTCAGGAGGGCTTTTCACAGACGCCAGTACAATACTAACATCATACCATTCAGCTGTAATGACAGATGTGAGTGCAGCCGTTAGTGTTCTCGCGCAGGGTGATTGAAGTCCGCATGACTATACTCCCGGTCAGGGAAAGTACGTATCATCCCATTAAATGTTAAAGTCCAGCCATCCTGACAAAACAATAAGTTGCACGGTCGCCAGTGCTCATCCGCAAAATGCAGTCTCTTCCTGGTCGTTTTACCTGGTAGCGATGTTATATGATTGCCTTACACTGTCGATCTCGGTCTTCTACCTTATGAAGGTCAAGTCTGTAGCATCTGGGTAAGTCACGCTTCTATAACGTTTACCGTCGGGTCTAACCTGACTCGCTCCAGTACCTCACGGCTCTTCAAGATGTAAGTCGTCTCTGGTATGGCAATTATCAACAAAAATCTTACTACAAAGCAAGATTGCTGTACGACGGTCTCGGATATTTCGTTGCGCTGACCCGTATGTCCTTTCTGTCGATTGTCGAATACAGCCAACGTCTTTCCGTGCAGTCACGAATTTGGCGAACATATTGTTGTTTCGGGGTACCGATAATGTCCTTCAATCCACTGGGTATTTTTCCCTATTGTCGCTCCACCTCTTTCCCACACCCTTATCTTGCTGGTACTAGCGCATCGTTCGAGTATACGGTCACATGGATAATGAGCCAACAGATTCTCATCCATCTACGTGGTACGCAAACTATCGCTCAAACGTCGTGCGGTTGCTGAGAAGGTACCAGATACTAGGACTGATCGGACGTCAGTCTTTTTGGCCCAGCTACCGAGTTCCCGTGCGGTCACGTCGGCCTTGCGCTTCGACAAGGGGACAAAACACCAGACAAGGACCGAGCAAGGTGACACACCAGGGCCTCAGGACGAGTTCAGCAACAAAGAGAGCGACTTTGACCTTCAGGTGCGCATCGACAGGTCGATAGTGGTGGATACCAGAGCCCAAGCAAATGGAAAGGACCTCAAAGACCAAGGCCCTTTTTGGGACCAGGTTTAGTTCCACCGTCTCATTTGTGTGTACTAGTGATGGTTCACGGGAGTAACACTGCACTCTGTCCTGCTGGCAGACCGTACTACCAAAAATTTACAGTCACTGGTCGCATGTTACGAAAATATGGACTTGGTCGAAACTGTAGCCACGTTGTAGCATTGTACTTTATATGTGTACGATCATTAATGCGATATTCCCTGTCCCTTGCATTGTATGGCAGAGACGGCGATACCTGCAAACTTGAGGATGCAACTGGGACCGGAAGTGCATCTCTACCAATCACGGCAACGACATACCTCTCTTGACTTGGGATGCGCAGCGCCTTAATCGTAACGGGGGTTAGTAGCCGTGGCGTCGATCATGACCGATGAACCTGGTCGAGGCGAGTACGTGATGGGAACATTCATTATTGCGGAACAGTTTCGCCGTTCAAGTTGAGTTTGCAATGTCAAGACGCATCAGTGATTCGGTTTGTGCCACCGAAGATTGATCTTCGTGCGATACTACTTGGGCCTAGCAGGCCGAGGCTCGGAGAAGACATAAAACATAACCTCTCAATTCGGAATGAAGTGTGGAGCGCTCAAAGTTTGGATGGCCCTGTTTGAGGTCGTGACACGAAGACCGAGCCCGAATCTGGGGTTAGGTGCCGAATTTTTGGGCCCAAAAAAAACCACTAAGTCGTAAACACATTTTGCCATTACTGTAAGATCTCCAAAAATTACTACGCTATGTCATATATCTAGTCGTAGTGCTGTATCTAGAAATGCCGATGGAACCGGGCGGACACATGATTCCGAGTCGGAACGCTACTCTTTGAGTTGATGGTAGATAACTTTCAGTAACGTCATGGGAAGGTGCGCAGAACTGGCCCCTATGTATCATAGCAACCAAATTGAATGGAGCTTCTAGATACTCTAAACCGCTCGCGTGTTTGTTCCACGAACGCAAGTGTAATTTGGATCAGAAGCTTCCAGATCGAGCAGTTGGGTCGCTGATCATACCGGACCGCGGATGTTCTCTCTCTCATATAGAATAGTATGTGCTTGCACGTAGGCTCTAAGCTTTTGTTCTTTCTTTGGGTTTACAGTAATCCTATTGGGTCAACTTGAAGCGGGTACCTCTACTGTAATCAATGGCAGCGTAAGCCTTGTGCGTGAGAAATATACCCGAATGAGCAGGAGCAGGTTATGCCGTAGTCACCGGTGCATGGCGAAAAAGGAATGCAGCGTGACCTCCTTGGGCAGATCTGGGAGCACCTCCAGACACAGAGCTAGTGACGAATGACTCTGCCGTTGCCGCAGCCCCTTGCGTGTCGCCGAAAGCTGCATCCCCGTGTAGTCACTCTAGTGAAGGCGGATGTTCACACGTTGGCATGGCTGTAACATAAGGGTGAAGCACAGTCATAGGTGAGGGCATCACCTATATTTCTGCTTGTTGTTCTTTTGTCACTCGTTATACATTGGGGTATGGACGTGTTGCTTAGGGCGGTGGAGGACTCAACTGCGCGCTGGATGGAGAGGACGACTTCGCGGGCATTGTTGATACCAGTCGGCACATTCAGAGTCAGAGAGTCATTGGAGTCTGCGCAGCAGGAAAAACCACTTGTCCTTTATCCTCAGATATCGGGTGATCCGCACGGAAAGGTTCGGTATAGAGGGGAAAGTGCGCGTAGGATATCGACTCGGAGTACTTTCTTGCGACAAGAATACCGCGACAAGATTCGAGTGTCATGACCGCACACTGGCAGAGCGCCCATTTGACATGCCAGATGTCTTTGCTGTCAATTTTTGAGAATGAGGTAGTGAACACCGGATGAGAAGCAAACTCGACAAGATCCACATTGCCTCAGAATGCTAGTGAGCTGTTTTCCACTTGTTTGCGTTGGACCGCGAGATGCTTGAAAACGGATTGCGAGTGTAGTAATCATGCAAACAAGTGCGAGAATACAGCTCCAGCAGAAGAGGTGGGATGTCTACAGGTTGTTGAGCTCTTTAGGCTGTGACAAGTGGATGATATTCGCCCTCAGGCTTGCGTTTACTGTGACTAGCGGGGATAAGAACCCCGGCAATACTGATACTTACCGGCGGGCCCCACACTGGGCACCTCTACAAGCAATGTCCCTTCCTTCAAGACGCAGCCAACGGTAGAAGAGATACGAGACGTACCAGGCAGTCGTACTAGTACGATCAGGGTCTGACCATCTGAGAATCCAAGGTCCGTCACCAGCTCATCTTCACTAAGCTCCTCACTGGCAATGGTATTCTTGTTATCGACGTTGATGTCCCTAAGTATCTCCGGCAAGCGGTTGGAAGATAATAGTTGGTAATCATCGCACCCTTCGTCTTCCACACGGTGGGGTCGACATGGGCACGAGAGAGGGCTACTGGTGCCGGTGGCAAAGCACTGGCAAAGCCGACATCAACTTGAACGGGGCGCGATACCGGGTCACCGCGCCCCCGCGGCCCGGGACTGGCCCGTCCGGGGTACAGAGGTTGGTCAACTTGAAGCGACAGTCATCTTTCATTCGTTCGACACAACTGCGCGCCCATTCAACTCGTCCCTTTCCCGGAGTAGCTATCCAAGTGGTTAGGAAGTGGTTCGGTAAGATCGAGCGAGCACCTCGAGTGCACCTTGGTCCACCAATTCGCTGTTTGAGTGGCTCCTACTGCCGTCGCTTCAGGAGAACTCCAAAAATACCTTGTTCCGTGCCAAGTGCATTATTCAAGTTGTGCCGCGGCTCGACAAAGTCAAACCGTCGAGGCTCCACCTGCCTCAATGGGATTAAAAATGTGGCCCTTGCGTCGGCCCCACATGCAGGATGGGGTACCCTCCGCGAGTCACACACACATATGGGCGAGAGAGAGAGCATCCGCGGCTTTTCCATTGATCGACCTGCATCGGCACCCGAGTTTGATAGGTCTGATGTCGTATCGAATGCGGAGGAGTTTGCTACCGTAGGATCATGTCGCGAACCATTTCTACAGTTCCTGGAAATATCGTCCTCACTGGGCCGCTCGCCTGGTTTGGGCGCACCTTCAGGCGTCATCTCCAACAACCGTGTAACTTACTGTAGGTGTACCGCATCTGTGCTGCTGTGCTGCTGGGCAGAGCCAACCGACTCGGAAGTCGCTTACTGGTAACTGGTAACCGATCAGGCTGCGGGTTCTTGATCTGCACCTGCGTTTGGGAAACAAATGCACGAGCAGTGTTGGAGTATCTATGTAAACACTCCTTTCAAGTTGGTCGCTAGGAGATGAGAATTGATACAGTACAGTACTAGAGTAGTAGCGGCTGGCTCCGAGTCAGCGTGGTTCCTGATAGCCTGGAATTGGCCCATACTAACTTACCGAGATGTGTGGGGTCAGGTCCGTCATTTTGAGCATGCTCCGATCATTTGTGAGACGTTCTGCATGTCATGTGTCTTTCCGGGCTGTACTGCATAGCATCACACCAAAAATCAATCTCCACATACTGTATGTATTGATAGGTTTTTGCAGTAGCAACCTCACAATCACAAGACAAATTCTTATCGCTAGTGTGATCATTGGAAATACAATTCTACCCAGTTCGCATCAACACACTCGCCACTTCCACCGTCGTCCGGGTACATGACACCGCGGTCACTCCCGTTACGATTGAGGCGTTCACCCCAAAGTTCAGTGACGTCATTGCGGCGGTCAGCCTGACAGAGACTGTCAGTGCACCCTCCCAGTCGTATCTCATCATCATCCTCAAGTTCGCGGATATCGTCGTCTCTGCCATCATATACAATACAAAGGACAGGGAACACGGCGATATTAATCGTACGCAGCTACGGTACAACGTACTACAACTTCGACTAAGCCCATACTCTTGTAAGAGTGTCAGCCGACCAGACGTTTGTAAATCTTTGGTACTCGGCCTCCGTCGTTGCAGCAGGACAGGGTGACTCAGTACTCCCACGAACCGTCAATAGTATACATAAATGAGATGGTGAGGCTAAACCGGGTCCAAATCTCTGTGGCCCTTGCTCTTTTCTTCGGCTCTGGCATCCACCGACTTGTCGATGCACACCTGAACATCAAAGTCGTTGTCTGTGTCGCCGAACTTGTCCTGTGACCCTAGCGTGTCATTTTGTTCGACCTCTGTCTGCAGTCTTGTCCCCGTGTCGAAGCGCAAGGCGGACATGATCGCATGGGAACTTGGTAGCTGGGACAAAACGACTGACGTCTGATCGTACTTGGCGTCTGGAAACTTCTCAGTAACCGGTCGACGTTTGAGCAATAGATAGTATACGTACCACGAGGGTGGATAAGAATCCGTTGGCTCATGATCCATGTGACCGCATACTCAAACGATGAGCTATCATAGGATCAGCACGATGAACCTATTGAGAAAGAGAGATATACCCAGTGGTTTGAATGATATTGTCGATGCCCCGATACAACAATATGTTCGCCAAATTCGTGACTGCACAGAAAGAGGTAGGCGATATTCGAAGATCGACAGAATGGACATACGGGTCAGCACAACGAAATATCCGAGACCGTCGTACAGCAATCTTGATTTGCAGTAAGAATTTGCATTTGCCACATCAGAGACGACTTACATCTTGATGAGCCGCGAGGAACTGAGGCGAGTCAGCGGCAGGTCTGACTTGACAATAATCGTCAGGACTTACCTTGGTGATACCGCCCTGACTCTAATAAGGTAGAAGGTCGAGATTGACAACGTAACACAATCGAAACACATCGCTGCCAAGTAAAACGACCAGGTAGAGATTGCACTTTGCGGATGAGCACTGGCGACTGTGCAACTTGTCGTCTTGTCAGGAACGGCCGGACCATCCAAGGCGAACGTTACTTACTTTCCCTGATCGGTGGGTAGTTGGCATAGTCATGCGCACTTCAATCACAGTGCGCGAGAACACTAACGGCTCCACTCACATTTATCATTACAGCTAAATGATCCAAATGTCCGTAAGGTAATGACGCTTGCGAGAAAGCCATCCTGACTCACGAATTCGGGCATATAGACTGGAAAACCATTGGAACTGCTCTAAATCAGAACGGGATTCACCGCATCGGGGACGAAGAAAACGCACCCCAACTGCCAGCGTATATGCCACTATCAAGGACCAGCCTACCCATGGAGAACGCTGGGAAATGCCATACGTCCTAAAACTACCCGTCAGGCTCGAGTCGAGAGTAGCAACGGCATGACCCACCGAATAGCCAAGATTGCTTGTGACGCCATCATTTGGATCACTGTCAATTGGTCAGCCAGGAGAGCCGACATGGCGTAGGGTACTGAACCCGTGCCTTTGCATACAGGGGCGACCATGTAGTAATGGTCGCAGGAATTGGCTGTGAAGCCATGGTGGAAAAACCCCACATTGCTGACAACCAGTACCATTATGCTGGAGTAGCTGTATTGAATGTAAGCAGCCTGAGGTTACGCAATGGCCAAAGTGAGAAGACCCACCGAAGAACAACAAATAGTATAAGACCCGAGCTATCCGTAGCCAATGTGAGCTGATTAGGAAGACTTCGCAAACATGAAGATTCTCACCTTCGACGATTAGAGGAATTATATAACCGGAATTCTGCAGGGAGGGTTATGAGATAACTAAGAGGACATGAGTCCCCATGAGAGGTCCGTGATTTGCAATCGGCAACATACTCATAAGCTCCCATAGTTAGCGACGCAATGCGTAGGTTATTGTCTGCGGCCAGCGCACCCGCGCTGGGGTATATAGAAGTGACGGTTGCTTCGACTACTCCAGCCATTACTTGAACTGCCGGTTAGTTAAAACCGAAAGGATAGAATAATAGGTGAGAAAAGGCGACGGAAACCGTAAGCATCTCGATGTTCGTGTGGGAGCAGGTATATATAATGCAGGCAGGGGCCGTGCACGAGGGTCGTGCTATATTGAGCTTTCCAGTGTTGGGCCAAGAGAGTACGGCGCCTAGATGATCAGGAGCGATCACGGCTCTATTGCCTCGTAATCGCATAGGCTCTTAGAGACAGTCTATTTTTTCAGACATGTGACAACTCCCAGAGACCAGGAGAGCCTTCCTTCGATGTAGTCTTCAGGAGTCACATGTCCAGGAACGGAAGGAGAGATATTTTGGGCAATGATACTGTACCGGCCTACTGCGATACGAATTCATCTGCGGGCCAGATGATCAAGATGACACCATCAAAGAAGTGAGGAGCGTTGAATCCCGCCGTTGATAAAAACGCTCGTGACCAGTCGCAGAACGGGGTTTGGGGTTGTCGATTCTATTACTATCGAGTCCTAGCGGAGCTGAGCTGGCACCATATTAGCGGGAGTGGAGTGGGAGTGGTCACCGGTCTAGGTGGATTGATGTCGACAACGCCAAAAAAGTAATTCAATTCAAGTTGGGTGACGAGAGTTGTCAAGCGTGTCAAGCGGGTCGTTGCGCACTTGCGAATCCAGGTAGGCAATTAGGCCTTTTGACAACCGACGTCGGGTACCGCCACAGGTACTTCGAATCCAACGAAGCGGTCCATATTGGTGAGATTCTTCTCAAGCTAATCGTTACAACGGTTCGAGAGGGTCAACTTACTACGGTCACTAGGCATCTCCGCTCTCACCTCATCAATGCATCAACGTCTAAATTGCGAGCGCGTCTGAGCACTCGGGCGTGTTTAGTCCCCTGTAGACTTGTGCAGTAGCGGTAGAAACGGTTCGTCTTTGTCGAGTGCATCCAGGCATTCAGGGAAGGATGACCACAGGCGGTGGCCGGGAAATGAGTCCGAAGCTATGAAAAATACGCAAATACCTTGGAAAATATTTGCGAGAATATATTTCTACGTGGCAAAAGATAAAGTTTACCATTTTCCTCTGCTGTTGTTGTCCTTTGTAAAAAGACAAGCCTGTCTGGTATACTGTAACCGAATGTCTCGAAAAATATCGCAAAGGAGCAGGTTCCAGTACTTTGGAGTCCTATGTCTAGTAGTAGCCCGCATCTCCCTCGGCCACATGCCCATGTGGCCGACGTCGTGCGGTGCCAAGCGTGCGACCGGATAGTTTGTTGTCCGGGTTCCGGTGATCCTCACCGTCACCAAATGGGCGCAATGGACACATACATGTTCTTCTCATCACAACGGGCAGCGCCGCGTCGATCAAGGCACCTCTCATAGGAAAATCCTCAAGGTTCGCGAAACTACACACAAAAAAAAGAAATCTGATCCCCCACCATGAGTGTATGAACGTGTCCGTGCAAGTGGCAGCGGCCAAGCCATCGCTCCAAATGTTGTTGCCATGATAACAGAAAGACTGCATGCGCCTCCGTTCCCAGTCCGCGATTATTCTCAAGTTGCAGGTATCGTCTTCTCTGCCGCTATTATGTACAGTATAAAGAACAGGGAATACCGTGATAACAATCGTACGCAACCACAGTACAACGCATACAACATGTCTACAGCTTCAACTATCCCCAATATTATTGTAAGAATGTCAGGCTGTCCGCCGACTAGATGATTGTCAATCTTTTGGTACTCGGCCTGCCTCGATGCAGCAGGACAGAGTGCCTCAGTGACTCCCGTCGTCAATAGTACACATAAAGGAGATGGCGAGACTAAACCCGGTCTAAATCTATGTGGCCCTTGCTCTTTTCTTGGGCCCTAGTATCCACCATTATTGACTTGTCGATGCGCACCTGTATATTAAAGTCGCTGTCTGCGTTGCCGAACTTGTCCTGTGGCCCTGCTTGTTCGATCCCTATCTGGTGGTTTGTTCTCGTGTCCGAGTCGAGGCGCAAGGCGGTCATGTTCGTACGGGAACTTGGTAGTTGGGACAAAATAACTGTAGTCCGATCGTACTTGGCGTCTGAAAACCTCTCAGTAACCGGCCGATGTTTGAGCGATAGATAGTTTACGGACTACGAGGGTGGATAAGAATCCGTTGGCTCATGATCCACGTGACTGCATACTCAAACGATGAGCTATCATAGGATCAGCACGACGAAGGTTTTTCGGGAAGACGTGGAGCGAGATATACCCAGTGGTTTGAATGACATCGCGGATGCCATGATACAACAATATGTTCGCCAAATTCGTGACTGCACGGAAAGAGGTCAGGCTCGGGCGTATTCGACGGACGACGGAGAGAACATACACGTCAGCACAACGAGATATCCGAGACCGTCGTACAGCAACCTTACTTTGCGGTGAGAATTTTTGGGATAATTGCCACACCAGAGACGACTTACATCTTGAGAAGCCATGAGGCACTGAGGCAAGTTAGCGCCAGGTCTGACCTGTCTGACCTGACAGTATACGCTAGGACTTACCCACTAGATGATGCCGCCTTGGCTCTCATGAGGTAGAAGGTCGAGATCGACAATGTAAGACAATCGAAACACATCGCTACCAAGTAAAACGACCAGGTAGAGATTGCAGTTTGATGAGCGTTACCGATTGTGCAACTATTGTCATGTCAGGAAGGACAATTTGGCAATCAAGGCGAATGGTACGTACTTTCCCTGATCGGGGGTAGTGGATAGTCATGCGGACTTCAATTGCCGTGCGCGAGAACGCTAACGGCTGTACTCACATCTATTATTACAGCTAAATGACGCAAATGTCCGTAAGGTAATGGCGTCTGAGGAAAAGACCTCCACTCACGAATCCGGGCATATAGACAGGAAAACCATTGGAACTGCTCCAAATCAGAACGAGAAATACCGCATCGGAGACGAAGAGAACTGACCCCAACTGCCAGAATATATACCACTATCAAGGTCCAGCCTACCCATGGAGAACGCTGGGAAATACCATACGTCCTAAAGCTCCCCGTCAGGCTGGAGACGAGAGTAGCAACGGCACGACTCACCGAATAGCCAGGATTGCTTGCGACGCCATCATTTGTATCACTGTCGGATCGGTCAGCCAGAAGTGCTGAAACGGCGTAGGGAACTGAACCCATGCCTTTGAGTACAGGGATGACCATGTAGAAATGGTTGCAGGAATTGGCCGTGAAGCCGTGGTGGAAAAATCCCACATTACTGACAACGAGTACCAATATGCTTGAGTAGCTGCATTGAATATAAATAGCCTGAGGTATGCAATCGACAAAGTGAGGAGACCCACCGAAGAACAACAAATAGTATTAGACCCAAACTATCCGTAGCCAATGTGAACTGGTTAGGAAGACTCTGGAAGACTTCGCGAACAAGAATTGAAGTTTCTCACCTTTGGGGATTAGCGGACTTATATAACCGGTATTCTGCAGGGAGGGTGATGAGATAACTAGGCGGACGTTAGTCCCCATGAGAGGTCCGCGATCTGCAATTGGCGACATACTCATAAGTTCCTATAGTCAGCGACACGACGCGTAGGTTATTGTCTGCGGCCAGCGCGCCCGCACTGGGATATATAGTAGACAGGATTACTCCCGCCATTACTTGAACTGCCGGCGGTTGGTTAGAGGCGAAAGGATGGGTGTAGGGAAGAGGAAACTGTGAGCATCTCGATTTTCGTATACTGTATATAACGAAACAGCGGTCGCGCATTGATGCATTGACAGGCTCGTACTATACTGCATTAAGCTTTCCAGAGCTTGCCGTTGTGCCAGGAGAGTACGGTGACTAAATCAGGAACGATCGTAGCTCTATTGCCTCGTCATCGCAGTTTTCGGACATGTGACAACTGCCAGAGACCAGGACAGCCACAAGTGTGCTTCAGGATCTTTCGCAGTCACAGGTGGAAGAACAGAAGGAACAGATATTTTGAGCAATAATACTGTACCTACGGGCGAATTCATCAGCACGCCAGATGACCGAGATGTCAAAAAAAAAAAAAGTGAAGAGCGTACGCGAATATTAATTGATCGAGTTGATGAAAGCACTAGTCGCAGGATGTGTTTGGGCCCGGAGTTATCTCAGAGGTTGTCCCAACCCTCGATTCTAGAACTATCGAGTCCTAGCGGACTCGGAGCTGGCACCGTAGCATACTAGTGGGAGTGGTCACCGGTCCAAGTCGAAAAAGCCAAAAATAAAAATAAAAAATTAGACGAAGCAAGGGACGAAGAGAATTGTCAAGCATGTTCAGTATGCTCATCAGTGGCTCATTTCAGGGGTCGGTACAGTAAATTGCGCACTTGCTACAGTACAGTAATCCAGGAACGTTTGACAACCGACGTCCGGTACCGCCACAGGTTACAAGTACTGTACCCGACGAAGTGTTTCCCGTATTAATGAGATTCATCTCAAGCTACATGAATCGTTGCAATGGTTCGAGAAGGTCAACTCATCAACGTCACGGTGTCAACTTGAACATCCAAATTGCGAGTGTGTTTGAGCACTAGGCCGTGTCCAATTTCCTGTAGACTTGTACACTAGTGGTAGGGAGGCCCGTTCGTCCTTGTCGAGAGCATTCAGAGAAGATGGCGATGACCAGTTTTTTATTGGGATATTAATCCCGTTGTACTAATAACCGGCGGCGTATGTGCCGGCCTCCAGCGTACTGTACTATTCCCGGGCCAGTGATCATCAAGCCACATGGCTAGAAATTTCATCGCAGCAGAAAACAGGCACGAAGGACACACACATATTCTTCTCATCACAACGGGCAGCGTTGCGTCTATCAAGGCGCCTCTCATAGTCGGGGAGCTCCTCAAGGTTCGCGAGACTACACAAAGGTTGCGAATTTCTAATCCCCTCGCCCTGAGCGTATAGTACAAGAATGTGTCCGTACAAGTGGCAACGACCAAGCCATCGCTCACCTTCTTCCAACCGGGGGACATTCGCAGTCTGGGGGTGAATGTATGGACCGACGCCGACGAATGGGATGTGCGCCGCGCCATTCGCCCTCTTTACCCCTACTCGCTGCTCACTCACCCATTTTATTATTAGCCGAACTATCGCATCGGAGATCCCATTCTGCACATCGAGCTCCGCCGCTGGGCCGACGTCGTGCTCATCGCACCGTGCTCCGCCAACACCCTCGCCAAGATCGCCAACGGCATCTGCGACAATCTCGTAGTAAGCGACAAGCGACCCCATCTCCATCCATTCTAGCTAACCACCGCTAAAGACATCGCTGTTGCGGGCATTGGCCCCGACGACGCCGACATACGTTTACCCGGCGATGAACACGCTCATGTACGAACACCCGCTGACCGCGCAGCATATCCGAACTGTCAGGGGTGTGATTGGGTACGATGTCGTTGGGCCTGTTTCTAAGAGCCTCGCGTGCGGCGACGTTGGCGTCGGCGCGATGGTCGAATGGCGCGATATTGTCGCGTCTGTTGTCGAAAGATTTACTCTCGTCAGAGATCCGGGCAACGATTGACACGAACTATTCATCGTCGAGTTATGTACTGAATTGTGTCTATCGAGCTGTCATTCTATCACGCGCAGTCTATAGTGGGTTGACCAGTCACTAGCTTCCACCAGCTCTGGACGCCGTAACCGCGAGTATCCTGTGCAGGAGGGGCATCATCCAAAGGGACTGCAACCTTCCAGGAGATGAATGGAAGCAGAAAAGAATTTATTACACATCGTTCTATTGAATTGTTACTGTAAGGGCTATAATGAACAACAAGCCAAGAGTCATCAGTCCAGCTGGGGTCGTAATCACAACAGAAAGATTGCTACAAACATCACGCGCCATCATACATTGCGCCATACCTCGTCTCTGCCTTCGGCGCGAATGCAGTGTCACCCCACGTTTCAGCCGCCAGCCTTTCCCAGCAAGGCGTATCCGCTACCAGCCGGGCCATGCAGCTAAAGATTCGAGTGAGCACTGAAGCGACAGTTCAGTCACGAATAAACCACAGACCTTATTGTAGCATCGACGGCACAGCGGACTCCCATCTTTCTCTGTGAGGCGGCTTGAATCGAGGGACGTACCACACTCCGAACAACGAAGACATTCTTTGTGCCATGTCTTGCCAATAGCCTTTACCTAGAAATTGGTCGGTTAATCCGCAAGCCGGGATGTATTGGCGAATCGCACCTGCTCTGCGAAATACACGCTCTTGCTGCAGCCTGGGCATTTGGGTGTTCCACTGCCCCACTGCCGCGTAGCACCGCCCGTAGGCGTGGAACGCAGTTCACCCATGAGTGCTGCACCATAGCGCGTGCCGGTCGAGCTTGCGACCAACGGTGCGACTCGGCGCGTCCCAGTGCTTCCGTTTCCACTAACGGAGAGCGTACGGCCTATGGTAGAAACACCGATAGTCGCAGGGGATGGACGCTTTGTGGGTGAGGCTGCGCGTTTGGGGGTACCGGCAAGTGGCACGGTTCGGGGGAGACCGCCCTCGGAGCGTCCGGTGTGTGACGGCGTGAACTGTAGATCGTCGCCTTCGTCTTCCGCAGCGTCGTCAGTAGTGTCCGTTTCCTCTGCATTAGCGATGAAGTTCGTCCGAGTAGGGCTCAGCACACGCGTAGGACGAAGAAGCGGTCCGGGTGAACTTGTGGCATCTGCAGAGTTTCCTGTGTCTTTCCGGCCGAAGGTTGTGGGAAACAAGGTACCTTTACGGGTCGAGGTCTGTGGAGGGGGTGTAGAAGTTGGAGATAAAGGTGGGCTTGCTACAGGTGTCTCCGTTGCACGGGACGGTGATACAGATGGAGATGAAGACGGCCGTGCAGCATGAGGCAAATTGGCTTGACGTAGATCCCGTGTCCCAAACATCTTGCTGTGGCAATTCTTACTGTGAGAAGCGGTCAGAATACCACGAAGAGTTTCACTCTGAACTTCATACCAATACGGCTAGGCGCGGATATATATTAGCGGACCGGAGCCGTCTAGATTGAAACCTTACGCACTTCTTCCTCGTGTTCAAGTAGCCGGAAAGAGTCTAATCTGACACCGCAGCTCGTACACGCGAGACATGGCTGGGCACCAATGAGTACGGCCTGCTATAACACTCAATTAGGAACGTACTTTATGATACAGCTACGAAAGAGATATTATTAGCGCGGCGCATGAGAATC
Source organism: Lactarius trivialis (assembly GCA_003315845.1). Taxonomy (NCBI): domain Eukaryota; kingdom Fungi; phylum Basidiomycota; class Agaricomycetes; order Russulales; family Russulaceae; genus Lactarius; species Lactarius trivialis. The sequence goes on from QFDV01000475.1 coordinate 22,661, forward strand.
GACTGTATGCCATAAAGGTTACTTTTCTACCGGGTCCCATCACCTGTTGAGGGGATCGTTAACGCTTACGACACGAAAGACGAATGTTAATGACCGTAAAACTCACCTGCTCGGCAGCATAGACAGCCTTTGAGCACCTGGGGCATTTGGGAGTCCCTCCGAAGGGATGCATCTGGAGGAGGAAACGGTAGTAGACTCGGAAGAGTAATGGGGGAGGGAGTGGTGATGGTGAAGAGGAGAGTAGGAGTGATCGCGGGTCGCAGTCGCTCCACAACAGCTTAGTAGGAACCGAGATTATGTAATATATGGTTAGAGTGCGTGAAGAAGTCAACCCGAACCGAGGCTGTTTGTTTATTTTTTATTTTTCGCGCATTTATTTTCCCAGATCAGATATGAGTCGGAGATTGAAAAAGATTAGGCAAGATTGATTTTTTGCCACACCAACTTGACTCCGTCCTTTTTACATCCCCTCTACACCCTCTCCTTTCCATCCAAAAAAGTCATCCCCATGTCTGACGACGAAGCTCACAACCAGACCTTTGAGCAGGTAACCCTGTCCTCCATTTCTTCCCTTTACTTTCTCACCGCTTGCATTCTAAGGCCGGCTCCGGGGCCTCTACCACCTACCCGATGCAATGCTCTGCGCTCCGCAAAAACGGGCACGTCGTCATCAAGGGTATGTGTCCATCTCTGAGAAATTCAGATCTCGTGACTGATGAGCGTGTTCAATGTTAGGTCGCCCCTGCAAGATCGTCGACATGTCTACCTCTAAGACCGGAAAGCACGGACACGCAAAGGTTCATCTTATTGCCATCGACGTATGTACATTTTCTTCCATTTTTGATGCGTCTTTATCTCACGACCCAGCCAGATCTTCACTGGCAAGAAATTGGTAAGTTTTGGGGAATACACCGCATTTTTTTCGCTCTAATGTGAGAGCTTACTTTAATTGGCAATCGCAGGAAGATATCTGTCCTTCCACGCACAACATGGATGTCCCCAATGTCACGCGTACCGAATACCAACTTGTATGCCCCGTTTTATCCTCCTGCTTCTTTGATCTGCGACTGAGCCTTGCGATCCCAAGGTCAACGTTGACGATGGATTCCTTAATCTGATGACTACAGATGGCACACCGAAGGATGATGTCAAGGTCCCCGAGGGAGAGATTGGCGAATCCATTTCCGCCGGATTCGAGGAGGGTAAAGATCTTCTTGTCACCATCGTCGCCGCCATGGGCGAAGAGCAGGTAAGCTATGAGCGTTCACGTTGCCTCCATGCGCGCTTATCAACTTGGGTAGTGTATTTCGTTTAAGGAAGCCCCGAAAGGGTCTTGATCCTTACCCTCGCTCATTTCGTCGCTATTTCTCGTCTCTCTCTCGTGCATCTGCATTTTTACGCCTTTCATTTAACGTCCTTACGGATGTCATCCTGTTGTGCATGTACTTTTCATGGCTTGATTCAGCGTGTGTACTGCATAGTCCTCTCCTTCGGTTTCGCAACGAGGAGTTGCATGGATTGAGAAGTTAGATTGTCTCACGGTTGGCTGTGTGCAAAAATATAGTGATGAAGCCATTCCCACCTCAATTTATGGTTTGATAAGAAAGCAACGTGAAAGCAATCGCAACGTGGAAGACAAGGATCATGAATCCAAACCGACAGCAAATGAAACAGATCAAGTTCCTACCCCACTCTGCTCTCTCCCCTTGCCCGTCCAGGGACATTCGAAGATAAGCTTGTATACACACTTCCTTGCCTTGCACGTCGGGGAACCGTGAGGGGCTCCCGGAAACTTTTTTGATCATGCTCCCACGTGGCGAAGAGCCGTGCGTCAGGCAGGACTGGCTCCTTCTCCCCGTCCTTCCCCTTACCATTCGTCAAGCCGTTCGCCAGCGGTTCCTTGCCCTTCGCCATCGACGGCACCGGGATCGGCGTGGACGACTTTTCAGAATTCCATGGGGCTGGCACACCCGTGCCATACGTGAGCTTCTCCGAGCCGCGCTGGAGCACGGTTGGGTGTGACAGACGCGTAATGCGCGACAAAACTGCACCCTGATTGTTGTACCGTTAATCCGATCCGGAAAAATAAAATAAAATAAAAAACGGAACCGCACCGAAAGTGCCTCCCTTGCCAATTCCGGTATTCGGGAAGTCTGGTGGCTGACGAGGGGAACGATCCTCTCTTGCGTTCCGATCGGACGCGGGGCCGCGCCGGGCAAGTTCGACTTTTTGTCCTTCTCGTCATCTTTCTTTCCGTCCTTGTTGTTGTCCTTCTCGTCTGCAGCGGTGGCAGTGGGGACGGAGAACGGTATGGCGTAGGAGGGACCCACGGGCGCCATTGTCGGCGCATTCGGAGCCACGTTGGCGTACAGGCTGTCCGCGTGCTCCCAGTGTGAGTTTTTCTCTGCTTGGCTCAGTAGCACCATGGCCACGCGGTGGCGTGAGGGGTTCGCGACGTTCGGGTTCGCAGGGGGAGGGTGGGTGAGTATGTGGTGATACGCGCCTAGCAGCGACTGTTGGATCTGGGGAATTAACGGCGCGGTTTCCGCCGCTGCCGTCGTCGCCGTGCGGGGATCCCGCAATGTGGAAGGTAGATGCCACTCGGGGGTCGACGCGAGGTTGGAAAGGGAGTATGGTACGATGGTCGTGTAGTCGGCGGGGTTGGCTGAGGAGACGCGAGCGAGGGATGCTGTGGGCTCGACTCGCGATGGAAGCAGCTGAGCGGAGGAGGAAGGCTCGCCGGGCGGTGGGAGGGAGAGGAAGTCGGGCTCGGGAGAGGAGCGCTCGACCGGGAAGGGCGGGAGGAAACTGGGTATGTGTGGTGGGGGTTTCCAACTCTCTGTTCGTGGCCGTTTTCGCGTAGGAGAGGTCGGATTAGATACTGGAGATAAGGGTAAGGGGGGAGTGGATGGTGGTCGCGCTGGTGTCAACTGTCGTCCTCCGAGATCTTGTGGAATGGGAGGGACGCTATCGTCTGCGGCGGCGGCGGTAACGTCAGTCATTTCAATGTCCCCGTCCCCGTCTCCTTCTTCTTCTTCGTCCTCGTCCTCCTCTTCTACGTCCTCCAAGTAAGATTCCTGGAGCGGTGCCCACACTAACGGTATTGATTCGCGCTTGACAGGAAGCCCGGCCACCAACGACGCTGAACGCGAGAGGTAGCAGACGCGTTAATACAAAAGATGCAATCATCACGTTTCCAACTGACCCTTGAACTCGCTCAGGTCCTCCTGTCGCTTCGCAGAGTGGACAGAATAACGCGCCAGCTCGTCGCCTTCCGTACCGCAGTACTCGTGAAGCTCGTCCATACTGACGCCAAGTTCGTCGAGAGCACTCATCGCATCTCTGACAGTCAGGTTGAATCTTCCGGCGTGCTGGGCATATTGTGAGCATGTTGTAGCCAGCAAGACGATGTATCGCGAGAGGAGATCGGAAAGCACGAGGGAGGCCTGCGAGGATGACCGTGTAAAGCTGTGGGCATGGAGCGTCTTAAGAACAACGTTCTCGAGTAATTTGTGTGAACTGGCGTCCATGTGCGATGATGTTAGTGAACGGTATGTAAGGCTCGTACTCGCGTTGTCGTCGTTGACTGCGAGCTCGCTGTTGTGGTGGTCAGGAGCAGCGATTCAGGCGCCGATCCAACATCCTCGGCAACTGCCGCCAAATTCTTAATTATCTTCATACAGCCTCCTGAACCTCCCGAGGCCTGCCGCCGAAGCCATGGCCCATGGTCCGAATAGACAAACCTGAAAGTCCAAATCTGACCGAATGCCGCATGGCCGTGTACGTGACCGACGACAGCTCGCCGTAGAATGCATTCCAGACTTCAGGGAATGACGCATTACTGTAATGACGACCTTTGCTTGTCCCCTAAAAAAAGTTCTTACCGCCGTTGCTTGTCCTCTACCGACCATCACTGCATCACCCACCATGGACACCTGGCTTCTTATTGTTGACTACATGTTCCAGACAGTTTCGCCCCGCTTCCTGGTTGACACCACCTCTTACAATAACGTGCATGACTTGAAGGAGAAAATAAAGGGGAGGCTGCCGGTCGACCCCATCTTTGTCTCTGTGTGGAGGACGAAGGGCTCGTTGATTATCAACAAATTATCTTACAACTACTTGCCGGAGATACTCAATGCCGGCAACAAGAATGTCATCAAGGAGCTCGACTCAGCTGAGGTAGTGGTGGACCTTGGACTCTCAGATGGTGAGACCCTGCTCTTACGACTGCCTGGTATGTATTTCTTCTACTGTTGGCTGTGTATTGATGGAAGAGACACTGTTTGCAGAGATGTCTAGTGTATGGCCACCACGCACTAAACGCAAGCCCGACTCGGATGACGAATATCTTGGACGCCTCAAATCACGCAAGTTGGCGAATATACAGCCCGACGAGCTCAACGACCATTCAAAGTACTCAGAACTGCAGATAGATCGCGGAGAGAAGATATTGGACGACCGTCCGGGGCCAGATTTGGACATCCCACCTCTTCCGCTTCTGTACCGCGGATTTGGCCACTTCTTGGACTCTACAAGTCTCGCGGGTATTCAGTCTGGCAACTTCACTTTCAGTCGGGCCTTCAAAAGGGCGGTGAATGAACTTGTGGATGAGGTGTGCACAATCGAGAACGTATATGACAAACGCGACTATACAGCGGACCTTTTATTCGAAATCCTCTTTCCGGGCTCTGAAGTGTCGTTCGATCATCTCCTTGACCAATCTTAGAGAGCCACCGATGCATATATCCCAGCTGCTCATGGTGGACCGCTGCTCATTGTCGATTACAAGCAGGAAATGGAGATGGCTGAGCCTCAAGTGGCTGGTTCTTTCCTGGAACTCGCTAAAGATGCAAGACAACAAATCTGCCGCGGATGGCGACAACCTGCGCTTGGCCTTATCATCAGAGGTGAGTGGAGATGCCTTGCTCCGCTTCGCCGCAGCTGACCCGAGCAACCTACCAGGGTCATATATCTCATTCGTTGGTCTTGTCATGATTGACACGCAAGTCCGAATTCTCCCCCTCACACCTGCATTTCCGTGCAACGACAGTGCATTCCAAAGTAGAGTGCCTCTCTATGCGGCATTCAGTGCGGCCAGAGACCTTTTGAGACGCATAGAAAAAGACTCGGAAGAGTTTGTCAAATCTCCGGCGCCCGAAACCGAAAACCCCGTACTCCACAAATTCCCAAATATCCAGAGCTTGCGCCGATTTCCCTGCAACAGCCGCCTGCAGGAGGGACAAGACAGAATCAACTTCGAGATAACTGCAAGTCTGGGAGACGGTGTAAAGGGCCGCTTTCTCTACGTCTGTTATCAAGATCTGAATGGCTCATTTGTCTTCTGCATCTCTACAGTATTACTACTGTACATCATTTCGTCCGGGTGTTCTGACGCCTGGTTGTTGTTTGACAACTACGGTTACACTGAGGCAATGTAGCAGGATGTGTCAATTTGGCGACCTCGCCCCCGGCGTCCGATGTCACAACAGCGGTGCGGAAATACGGCAGAACCTTCCGAAATTCCGACCTGGGACAGCAAAGACAGAAACAGATGAATTTGTCACCAATCAAATCTATGGGCGGGCGACACAACATTAGATTATGCAGTTGTATGATAAAGCTTTGAACCAGCTGTGAGAAATTTGAACTACGCTGCGGTAGGAGAGGTGACAGCAAAACGCTGAGAAAAAAAAATCAACGACCCCTCGTAGGGTTGTCTACTAAAAAGCTATTGCAACACAATACGAAAAGCGTCAACCCCCAGTTAGGCTCACCGCGATGGTTTCCCGCCTGAGCTGGCTTCGTCGCTTCCACCTCTGTCTTCGTAATCCGATCCCTGTGCCATGAGCTCCACAAGTCCCATTTTCTCGAGCTTCTTGTCAAAGTCACGCTTGCGGTAGCTCTTCACTATGCGTTCGAGGAGCGAGCTCGTTGAAATGCCCGGGGTGCGGCGCGTGGGTATGAATTTGCCTGTGATATATGAAACGTGAAGGCCGCCGCGCGAGGGAGAAAGCGAGCGAACCTATAGACTTGACAAATGCGTATACGTCTTCGTGCCCTGCGCTCAGATATGGCTCCTCGTCGTGGGCCACATAATCGATGTTATACTTCTCTATGAATGCAGCGTCGATGACCCAAGGGGCATCAGGGACGACGTCGTCCACCCAACGACAATGCCGGACTGCTTCGCAGCGTTCTGCATAGTCCATAACGCACTTGAACTTGTGATATTTGACTTGTTCGTCGTTGTTCACACCGACGAGGAGGTGCACATTCGGGAAAGAAAGCTTTGCTTGGCGCAGCTGCAAGGAGTGGCTGAAGACGCACTCCTAAGCGTAAGCCCTGGTTCAAGACAGAAGAGACTCGTTTAGGGCCTACCCAAAGTGGAAAAGATCATACACGCCTTGGCGTGGGAGAGCCGAATTAACGAGCGAGGATTGCAGGAGCGGAACCGAATACGCACCATCTGCATATACGCGTACAGGGCGGCCAGTCGGGGGTTCATTAATCTTGTACTTACGGTGAATCTCGCCGTTAATGGCACAGCGCACGAAGGCTTGTATATCCTCTGGAGCCAGCGTGGAAGGAGTAAATGCCGGACTCGCATCATGTGAGGCGGGAGCTCGTTCTGGGGCGGCTGAGCCGTGCGCACGTGGGGGTTCCATCTCGACATCAGATGAAGACGCAGTGGACGGGGGTGGAATGATCGTGACGACCGCAGGAAGGGCGTGAATGAGAGGAGTCGGGGAAGGAAGGGTTGAGGTGACAGCAGAATGTGGCTGGACAGGAGAAGGATGGTCGCGGTCGCGGCCGACAGTAGTACTGCTCTCGATGTCGCCGTCATATGTTGGAGAATCAACGCCATCGTCGGATACGACATAAGGTGACAGAGTATGCTTCAAGCGGGATCGGAGAGGGGGAGAGCCGGGGCGTGCGGTTAGGGTTGCTTGTCCACGATGTTGAGAAGCGGAGCTTTGGCGCAATGAGGAAGGGGCAGGAAGGGCGGCAGGAGAACCATCGTCGGTAAGAGGGTCATTGTCCTCCTCTGAACTGAAGGACTGTAAGCGGAGCGGGAGGGAGGGAGAGAGAAGAGTAGAAGACGGACGCATCGTAAGCTGGTGAGTCAATTTTATGACCAGGAGCTTTGCCAAAAGACCTTTTACTGTGAAGAACCCTCTTATGATGATTCGTTTCTGTCGTCTCCATTATTCGTCTTTTTTGGGGTGATTTTTCTGGAACGACAGTGACAAGAAACCCTGCTCACTTGCCCTCGCAATTTGCCGCAAATCACGTCACTCAAGATTATCTAATCTTATCTCACTTGCACCAAACCCTCATGCCACACTGTGTGTATCTCTTTTCTGCGTTCGTCCTCTCACCCGAGTTTCATTCTCACGATAGCCCCCACTGCCGTCCCCGACACCTATGCGATATGCACTTCGCCCAATAGCATATACACAGTCGACGACAATGGTTCTACAACAGACTGTATGCTAGTTGAAAATGGCGTTATCCTTGCCGTAGGAAGTGTTAGTACGTTGAACATCCATCGATAGCGTTGTTCTAGCTAACTCACTGGCCAGAGCACATTCGTGATTTTTGGAGCGCCCGAAACCCCAACGTATCGCTGCAAACGTTCCAGACACCACCAAATTCTGTCATAGTTCCGGGATTAGCTGGTAGGTACCTACTTTCCCAACACGCGATTTT
>QFDV01000476.1:0-23775 GCA_003315845.1 Lactarius trivialis
ATACCTGTCTCGAGTGACTGTCTCGTTTTGGAAAGTGACAGTCACTGTAACAACGTGATGCTTGGCACCTTCATTTTTGGGACCGTAACATCATGCGGAAAAACGGCAACTATCTGTCATCGTGAGAGAGCATAGGCGGTGAACGGGCGCCTATTAGGGTTCAAGGGGCACGTGATGCGCCCGGAGTACATGCTCTGGCAACCTTGGGACCGATTATGTTGCAAAACCCTTGCGCCTCCTCTGACAATGTCAATTGTATTGTTAGCAACTACAATCCAGCTGTCAAACAGCGCTTGTCACCAAAATCTCTCTGCCGGCCTCTCCACCCTTCACATACACCCGTATATAGCCAGTGCCAGTGGTTATCAACCAATCGTAATTCAAGTCCTGCGACAGCTGTCAATCTGACACAACCTCAATACCATTACTGCCTGGGAAGTGTTACAGTACTGCACACACACTACAATGGAATCCGACTCCACCATCGATGATATCCTGAAATCAGTTGGACAGTTAGTAATACCACTCGGTAGTCCAGTCATTCTACTCACCTAAGTGAACCAGATTTCGTATCCTGTCAGTCGGTCGGGTCAGTTACTTTTTCGCTCGTTTTCTGTTCTTCCGAGTCCATGAACACCAATCGTTAGTCTGGTGTTGGCAAGTCATCGCTGATTAACCGTGTATTCGGTATCAAAAACGCGGTAACCAGCTCTCATATTGGGGTTGACCACAAACTAATCGCCTTCTGCTGTAGAGCGTTTCGCACCACATACCCGGAGTGTCGGATATCTACCAAGAACACGTCTCGGGGGAAAACGGATATTTCGTTCTACACGATTCACAAGGCTTCGAGCCAGGGGACCTCTCCAATTTCAAGACTGTACGTAAATTTCTCGAGGAACGTTCGCGTCAGAGCCTGCCTTTGAAGGATCGGGTCCATGGCCTATGGTGCATATATTTCTCCTCTTGGATCCCGCCACAGCTTCTCAAACTATTATCAGGCTCTGCGTTGAGACACCTACTGCCGGGGGTCGGGTGTTCGAGACCGGAGATGAGGAGTTGCTCAAATTTGCCCAAAAAATTCAACGTGCGTTCTCGATCATCTCCCGTTTTATTTACACTCACTGTTCGTTATCAATCAGTTCCCATTGTGATCGTTTTCACGCAGTACGACCGACTCGTGAGAACGAAGAGAGCAGAGTTGAAAGAGGATCATCAATTTATGGACGACGATACCCTAAACAGTCGGAGTGTGGAGGAGGCTTGGAAATCGTTTGATATTTGTCTGCAGTCCCTCCAGCGTACGATGCGTCGCCTCGGCATCGGGATGCCGCCTTACGCCAGAGTTTCAGGTATATTCGTGTCATTGTACTTTACGGTATTATTGACCGCTTCGTAGTTCGTCCGAACTTTCAGGAGGAAATTTCAGAACTTGTGCAAGTCACTCGAAACGTTGTCAAGGAGCGACTCGAAGGCGATGCTTGGATAATGTGGGCAATAGCCCAACGGGCAAATCTCCCACTCAAAATCGAGGCTTGCATCATGTAGGTCTCATTCAACATCCAACAAACTCATTCACGTCTATTCTCCCTTTGAACAGCAATGGTATGAGTGGTATGTGCCCCAGGTGTCCGTCTCCGTGCACTTGTTTGACAAGTATCTCAGGTTTCGCACGCGGACTTGCTGGTGGTGCTCCTGTCGGACCCAAATTGCTCCGAGAGTGCCTTATGCGAATCCACAAAGACGTCGTCAGATGTTGGAACTTTGAGGGCGAGGTATTAAACTACCGCGTATTTCAGGTCATCCATTCTTTGACTTACGTCCTCGTTAGGTTCTCGACAGCGAAGACTTCAAGCACTTGATGCTTTATCTCACACAAGATGTTAGCGAAGGAACCCAACCCCAACCCTCGGCGTATGTGATAAACACATCGTACCCAATGAAATATTGACCTCTCCTGGTCCTCAAAACGTCAGGATTTCTCAATTTGTGAACCTCATCACTGCCGACGACGATCCCGTTGCACCTCCTGTCGCTATCCTAGGCTTGACGTTTAAATATGTACAATGGCTTTCGACGACGGTTCTGGAAAACGAGTACGCGACCTGATTAACCCATTCGTGCGATCTGATACTTACTCTCACGGCGGATAGAGCCCCGGTTCAACGTCTCCTGATCGCTTACACTGTGGATCTCATCCGCATTCTGAGAGAACTCTTCGACATCGCACTCAGGCCTGGATCGAAGCTCGCGACAAGCTGGCCAGATTTAAAAGAGGCTTTTGAGACCTACGAACGATCCGATTCTCGCCAACTCATCCATAAGAGCATTTGTTCAAATACTCCGCAGGATGGATGGATCGTAACTGCAAGTGATATTAGGAAGAAGCTTCGTGAGTTGTTGGAGAAATAGTCATGGGATCAGTGTCTTGGACCGGTTACTTGCAATAAGTAGCTGGACTTACCTTATTGCATGTCGATGTATGCCGTTGTGTCTTCTCAGTCTGTAACTTGTAATCTTGTCAATCGGGCATGCGGGCAGTTGAATCACATTCTCCCCGAGTTGGTTCCTCACTAAGTCTGAGTATTACCTCATTTCGATCGAGGAAGCCATGTCGTAACGCCCAACTTAAGGGAGGATGAAAGAGGAGATGATAATTGTGACATGCTATTGCAAACAACGAGAACAGAGGACAACAAATGCACACATAACAGGCTGAAGTTTTTATCTGAGGAGCGTAATCACGAGCCAACATACTTCTTCACGAGCGGCTTCCAACAATCTGCGGAGATCTGCATGTGCTCACTGTCGCAAGACGCGAACACGACGCGCCCACGCTTGTCGAGCGCGCGCAGCCCAATCCAGTCTTCGGTATAGAGCGGCTGCTCACGCATCGGCACGATGGTCTCCTCCTCCTCCATCCCCTCCTGCGAGTCGGACGGCGCGTACGAACCGAACCAGGCGCTCTCCTTGGGAATGACGGCGACGTCGCGCTCAAAGAGCACGAGCACGAGCGTATCGAGCCGCGCGAGATGCGCGGCGTACGTCGCGTTCCGCGTAGCGGGCAGCTCGTTGTTGATCGAGGTGAGGAAGTGGTTCGCGTCGAGGTACTTTGAAAGCTGCGCCGGGTCGCGGTAATATTGCGCCTGGTGCAGGATGAGTGTGCATGCGTGCTTTTGCTGTGATAGGAAGAACAATACCTGTACGAGGTTCTGCTGTGCCCATTCGCTGTACACGCCGGAGCGCGCCGCGTTGCGCGCGAGCCGGCAGAACAGGTCGAGAGGCTTGCATTGGGGGATGTCCGCGATGCCCATGTGTTGCGAGCCAAAAGTGATGAGATTGCGGATCGGCGGGTTGTTGTGTCGCTCGACGTACGCGCGCAGGAACTGCCCGCCTGAAGCAACAAGGTCAGCCTTCGTCGGCAACGCGCCCCGGAGAGCTCTCAGGTATACGAACCTTGCGAGAAACCGATGGCGTCGAACCCCCCTGACAGCTCAGGCACGTCTTTCAGCTGCTCGGCGACCTGCTCCACCTGATCGTCGATGTTTCCGTACTGTTTCGAGGGAATTCAGTTGAATGAAGGAGGACACGATGGTGAGGCAAGTGGCGGCGGAACGCACAAAGGTAGCCCGTTGGTCTTCTTTCGCATCCGGATCGACATATACCGGGTGTATGAATATTCCGGGGTGCATCTCGGCGATGAGAGACTGGAATTTCACCATGCCAGAGGAGTCATACGAGTCGCCTTGGGGCCAACTTAGTCTGAGGCTTTGTCCTCTCCTTTGCACAGAAGTAGAGACTCACCGAGACCGTGCCAAATCACGAGAGGGCGAGGTTTTGAGATTGATAATACATCTTGCGTAGGACTTGCAAGAGCCCCAATGATAGCTGAGGCAGCCAATATACTGTGGTATAACATCGCTGCTGGTGTCCGCTGCGGACCAGACCAGTAAGTTAGCTTATTTGTTATGTAAGCAACGCCGTACACACGCGTTTCCCGGGCGACCATTGCTAGTCCATTGCTTCTGCCGTGCGCGACTTCTCGGATCTTGAAAGGGTTCCCTCCGATGGTTCCGTGGACTGATCAAAATCTGGAATTCTGTGTAGGACTAGGATCTCGACTAAGGCCATGATTTGAGGGCCCAAGAAACTCAATTACCTCTTGAAGAAATCTAGGGTTTTCTTTGATCACTCTTGGCTACTGACTGTACCCAATGGTAAGCGGCTGGCAGACACCGAGTTCAAGCTGGGTAAAAAGAATGTTTGCCGTGTCTCCCTCTCATGGTCCGCAGATGTCCCAGAACCACCAAACTTGACAAGAGTAAGCTCACAGCCCCAACCCGCGCAAGATCGGTATGTCTCGGTCTCATTTGTCGCTTGTCGTGCGGCGTCAAGAGATTGTCTTGAAGGACAATTGTTCGGAGACCCCAAGGACTACAGTACATGGTCCAAGCACCTTCAGCCTGGTGGATACTTGGAACTTGAAGCTTGAAAGTTCAAGGATCTGACATGATCGGCGTTAAACACCAGGGTATTATCACACGAGGCACCGTGGCAACGTATCACGACAGCTACAGTAACAAGGGATTGACGTCGTCCTGCCTGCTTGCGCGGAGAAGCGAGAACTTTCAAGGCGCTTTGTAACAGCGGTTCTCAACCAAGCCAAGAACAATAAGCGCTTCCAGTGCGACATCTTTGTTCCTGCCTCTGTTCAAGCTGGCGTGTTATCTCCTTCTGTGACAACACAGGCGTGATGGTGGTGGTAAATTCACTGCATACGACATCTGGGGTGTGAGTCTCCCATCAAACGTTTAGGCTTAGGACGTAGAACTCTTGCTGCGGTCTCTCCGGCCACCTGATGCGTTCGATTTGAATAGGAAGTCAGGGAGAAAAACTGCAGGACGAGGATGATGGCTACAGGGAGAGGGACGGCCAGGAGATCGTGCTACTGTAATGTCACTGAAACAGTGAAGCATGTAAGTCCGGTCGACTTCATGACATTGTACTATCTGGAGCCTGCGAACCCAACAATAATGCTCCCATTGATGCTCACACTCCTTTTCGTCGTCAGTCCTGATCGGTAGGGGTGAAACATTGAGTAGCTCTCCCGGGCCCCGCACATACGCATGCTTCGCCGTGCCTGACCAACTCAGGTCTTTCCGTCCCATCTCTCGTTAGTGATTCACACGCGGCGCCTACATCACCATACATGCGATATACCCTCGACTCGACTTCAAGTCTGGCCACTCGCTCAAAAGAAGCATAACCCCAGACTATCATTCACATCCTTGCCCTGTCAAGTTACGCCCAAGACAGAGGCCAAGGCTACAGCGACGTCCAGTTGGTTAGCGGCCCGAGAGCGTGGATGCGGGCCCCGTCGGCCGGGAAATGCGTGTCCCGCAAGTTCCGTACTTTTTTCCCATGAATGGGTCCAGTGTGCATTTGTCACTTGTCGGACCCAAATATAGGTCTCGGTTATATTCCACGCAAATCTGAGCAGCTGTCAGATGCCCTGTGCAGAGGTATAAGATAAAGGGAGGAGAGGCCGAGGGCGCCAGAACGGTGATGGATTACATAATATTGAATATAGGAACACTGACACGCTCACGCTCATCACGCCGCTCATCTTCGGTTCATCCGCACAGTTCGTTCTCTTTCTCATTTCCTTTCCTTCTTTCTTTTTCCTTGCGATGGTCAAACTTTCTCTACCAACGTGGGATAGAGACAAGTCACAGTTTCAGGCTGGCTCCTCTTTTACACCCTCCTTTGCTGGCTGGTTAAAGTCATCACCATCTTCAACGCCATCTGTGCTTCGTCGCATCAAAGCACCGGACCCTGCCACTTCATCGCAGTCCATTCATCCACTGATGATCCTCCGTTTATCATCCCCGTCATTTCTGGATTCCGTCGTTCACGATGATTCATCCGAAAACCCTCTTTATGTTATCGATACGGACGACAACATCACCAAAGTTCGCAGGTCTGATCCGAAAGGCTTCGTCAACGTCTCTCGTGTGCGCTGGCCAACAGACTCTCAGAAATCGTCGTTCCGTAAAAGCAAGGGTCTCACTGGCGTCGAGGTGGTATTTGGTAGGGGTCATTGGAAACCCGCGGACGAATTCTTGGGCCATTCCTTTGGCTCTCTCTCAAGGCGAGTTCATCCCTGTTCCTCCACAGTACAACCGATTTGACTGCCTCGCACCATCCTAGCCATCACAAATTCTACATCCCCCACCATCGCCATAGCTTGAGATGGAAGCGCTCTGGGTCACATTATGCCGTACGTGGCTGGAAGATACACGTGTATCCATCCTCACATCGCCTTCTCTGTAGTGCACCACGGAAACCGTTAAGGGACCCGTTGCTGTCTTAGAACCGGCCATGCAACAAGCGCCCCCACAATTAAAAATCCTCGACCCTCTCTTTCGGCTGGGCTCCAGCAAGCCCCAGCGCATGCATAACGGCCTTCCCCTCAGTTTATTAGATTTTTTGCTGGTAACAGCCATGCTACTCGTCACACCTAGTGAGGAATGGATGAACGTGACGCGTACTAGCCCGTCAAATGCCTTCCCGGATGATGGAAACCCTTCCGACATAAGCACCCTTCCCTCTTCCAGCTCCCTGTTACCTGCAACCCCCGACGCAGCAGCCCTCCCACATACATCAGAGGCCACTCCGGAGATCGAACGATGGCGGTCGAGCGTATCAGCTCGCCGTACGGATGACAACCGTTCACGCTATGCGGAAAGCATTGACGGCGCAGCAAGCGAGGCTTCATCCCGAGCGACAAGCCGTCTGTCATCCCGCACTGATAATTTCTCGGCGATGCAACACTCAGCATTTACGCCCGGGATATCGGTATACGCGATGCATTCGGATTCGTCGCTGTCGCTTGCCTCTCAAGCCTTGTCATCTTCCCAGTATCCGAATCGAAGAACTCGCGAACTACCACCTTTACCGACTTCCCAAGGTTACTCCTATACCTGTGGGCCGCCTTCGGCATCGTCACGCATATCCCATACTTCCTACAGACGAGCTTCACAGGACGAACCACCGCCACTCCCTCCGCTCCCAATCTCTGCATATACTTCCCCACATGACCGACACCCCTCTATAAGCCCAGTCGTCGTCCCTTTACGTCGTTCTACCACATCACCAACCTCGAGTATACACTCACGTTCACTTCCCATCCCTCCCACATCATCAACAAAACCGCCGGTACCCCCGTTACCCATTATGGCCAGCTATTCCAGTCCCGCATCCCCCGATCCCGGGCCTGCCTCTCCGGCACCCCTTCACCGACCTCTACCACGTTCACAATCCTTCACCCATCTCCGAAGCGTCTCCTCCTTCGCCCAGTCGCATCACAACTACAGCACAGTCAAACTCCCACCAAATTACTCCCCGAACTTGGGCGATCCCTTCCCTTTGCCATCTCCCTCGGCCCACCGCGCAGGTGTGGGCCGATCTCTGAGCATCCGCACCACGCACGGGTCTGCCATGTTGAGCGCCAGGAGCGCTAGCGTCAGAGTCGCCCCGTCTAGATCGGCTTCTGTTGACAGGGACCCCTTCGATCTGCCACCCGCATACAGCGCGCTGGACATGGCGTGCTCACCGCTGGAAATGCATGGGGTGAACGGGGACGCTGCCCTCGGGGGCGAATGACAAGATGGAAAGCTGGGCTTTGTTTTTTATTATGTTTCTTTCTTTCTTTCTTTCTGATCGGATCATTTGTTATTGCCTGTTGCTTCATGTTACAGTTGTGTGCGCAGGACTCGGACGCAATTAAGTTACCCCCGTTGCTGATCCCATTGACGTCAAAGCATTCTCTCTCCCTTCGTCCTCTCCTATCTTTCTTCTTTTGCTTTGTGTTGTATACGTGTTTATATTACTTATCCTAGCTCTGCTCGTGGTAGTAGAGAGGACGGGTTCAAATTCGAAATATACTAAGCTATGAGTCTGACGGACTTGACGGCTTTGCCCCATTGTTCACTACCATACCAAACTGCCGATACGATACACGTCTACTTGCTGATCCTCATATCCTTTCCGATCGCTTCGTTTCGTCTTGCGTTTTATACCTTTTCATTCATTCCACATTCATTCGCTCTGTTTTTCCAATGGGCTGGTTCGTCACACTGTAGATCGGAAGTAATTGTATTGCGGATCCATTCTGTCCCCATTTGAGCGTGTGAGGCAGTGCAAATCTTCCCAGCTACAGTGTACAGTAAGCAAAAAGCACTGGCACGAGGTAAACCCCGTCGTCCTAGTGATACTCCTGCGTCCCCTTCGAACTCAGGCATCTTTCTAGTCTGTCATCATTCCACGGCAATCCTGCCGCACCATGTCATCGCTTTCCGGCCCTTCCCAATCCGTTGCCCCGTCCTCAAACTTCAAATCGATGCTCGACGCCGCATTGGCCGAGTACAAGAAGACGACCGGGGATGATCTTCTGGCCCACTGGCTCGCTACTGAGGTGCAAACTTGCGAGTCTGTCGACGTTGTCCTGGATATACTTCGCGATCAAGCCAAAACCTTCGAACGATCTGGCGATCAGAAGTTGATGAAGTGGATCGATCCGTTGGTCCATGTACTCTACACGTTTTCGGGGGCTCTTGGCGATGGCGTTAGCGTGGTACTTATCACGAATCCATTTCCATGTGAAGTGAATTTTGACGTTTATTTAAGGCGTTTCCTCCCGCGAAAGTGATCTTTACTGGGATCGGTGTCCTCCTCGGTGTCGGTGTTCTCGTACTTCCTTTTCGTGGACCTCCCCTCTCTAATTCTCGAATTTTATAGGCGGCGAAGGATGTCAGGAAAAGCCACGAGGCTATCATCGACCTTTTCGAGCGCATCGAGAGCTTTTTCAAGCGCCTTGAGGTTTATACTCAAATTTCGCTTACCACGAAAATGGCGGAGGTGCTCGTGAAGATCGTGATCGAGCTACTGTCTATCCTCTCCATTGCGACGAGGGAGGTGAAACGACGACGAGCGAGTGAGTTATTTGAGCGAGAGATACGTCGCCCTTCACGACTCATATTTCTTCAGAGCTCTTCGCCAGGAAACTACTGGGGAGGACAGATATCGAGGACGCGCTTAGAAGGCTCGATAGTCTAATACAGGAGGAATTTCAAATGGCAACGGCTCAGATTCTGAAGATCGCCACTGAGGTCAAAGATGGTACGTAGTCGATCGACTAGTCACCCATGTTACACTAATTGCTCGTCCGCCAGGTGCCGAAAAAACTAACATTGCTTTGCAGCAGATGTCGAACGACATGGGAGAAGTCAAGCGCGACGTTGTGGATGTCAAGCGCGATGTAGTGGAAGTGAAGAGCGACGTGGGAGAAGTAAAGTGTTCGTAACCTCCCACCCGTATCGCGTCCGTTGTGGAGACTGAATCTTCTGCCCAGGGGCACAGATAGAGCAAGACATTCACAAATGGTTTTCTCCGCCGGACCCGTCCACAAATTATAACACCGCGTGCGAGACCCAATATGAGGGAACGGCGTCGTGGTTCTTTGACGGAGCGGTATTCGAGGAATGGATGTCGATCGCATCTCTCCTGTGGATACATGGAAAGCGTAAGCTCGTTTTATCTTTCGTTGCTCAAATCTTGATGGTTTCTGAAATGCATAGCGGGGTCCGGAAAGAGCATCCTTTGGTTGGTTATTTCCCAACTATCGTCGCCATCGACTGATCCTTATAATGACTGAAGCTCTGCTATCATAAAACATGTTATGTCGTTGCGCGATGCCGGGCAGGCCTCTTTAGCGTTTTTCTACTTTGACTTTCGGGACAAAGACAAAAAACAAGACTTCCGCAACTTTATCACCTCTCTTCTCGTTCAACTTTCTGCCTACTCAAGCACGTGTTGCGGGATAATCTCCCGTCTTTATTCTTTACACGGGAAGGGTACACAACAGCCCAGCAGTGGCGCCCTGACGAACTGTCTTCGCGAAATGCTCATAGTCACCCCACAGCAGCCGAGTTATCTCATTGTTGACGGGCTCGATGAATGTCCCAACTTCTCTGGGATCCCAACCCCACGAAAAGTTGTCCTTGACCTTCTCGAGGGCCTTGTCCGCTTGGACCTTCCAAACTTGCACATTTGTGTTACTAGTCGCCCGGAGGTCGACATCCAAAAGGCCCTTGAGCCACTGGTTTATAGTACTGTTTCACTTCATGATGAAACTGGACAAAAGAAGGATATTTTCGACTACGTGAGCGGCGTTGTTTACTCGGACAAGATGTGGAGGTTGCGGGACGAAGAGAAGATGCTAGTTGTCGAGGAGCTGTCTAAAAAAGCGAACGGAATGTAAGCGCATCCCCTGTGCTCGATGATGGACCCTTATTTCTAATAACACAGGTTCCGATGGGTATTCTGTCAATTGGAGGTGCTGCAGCACTGTCTCCCGGCAAGTATTCGGCAGACCCTTGACCAGTTACCCGAATCGTTGGATGAGACTTATGTCCGGGTGCTCAGCCAAATCCCCCAAACGAACCAAGCACACGCCCATCGTATGCTGCAGTGCCTTCTGGTATCCGTCCGTCCGCTTCGTGTTGAAGAGCTTGCAGAATTGCTTGCGTTCGAATTTGATACGGCAGAGGGAGGCCTGGGAGGGACTCCGAAATACCGTGCAGCTTGGCGGTTAGATGATCAGACACAGGCTGTACTTTCCACATGCTCAAGTCTGGTCACCATCGTCAATGACAACCGGTACTACTGGGGGCAGGTTGTCCAGTTTTCACATTTCTCCGTCAAGGAGTTTTTGACGTCAAATCGCCTTGGAGACTTCTCTCGATATCACATTCATCCCGTATCCGCACACACCATCCTCACGCAGGCCTGTCTCGGCTTTCTTCTCTATTTGCCAGTGGACGATCGCATCGGCGAAGAGTGCGTAAAAGGTTTCCCTTTGGCCAAATACGCGGCTCAATACTGGGTCGAGCACGCACGATTTGAGGATGTTGCATCACACGTGAAGGATGGGATGGAAGCACTCTTTGACCCCAACAAACCCCACTTTACAGCATGGGTTGGAATATTTGACATGGACGGTCCAACAAACAAGTGGATTGACAAGGGGATACCGAATCCCTTGTACTATTCTGTGCTTTGTGGGTTCTATGACTTGGTCAAGCACCTCACCATCAAACATCCGCAGCATGTCAATGCTATTTGTGGCCAATACATGTTTCCGCTGTTTGCAGCACTACACAAAGACCACTTCGAGCTTGTGGCGTTCCTCCTTGAGCATGGCGCGAATGTTGATGCTCAGGGAACGAATGGAGAGACCATTCTGCTCAAGGCGCTCTCACTGGCACTGTCCCCACCTCACCTCGTCAACATAGTGAAGCTTCTACTCAAACACGGCGCGAACGTAAATTGCCGAGATGGTGCTCTCAGGAGTCCCCTACATCTGGCAGTATACGCATGTGAAATCGACGTAGCTCAGATGCTCGTCCATCATAAGGCAGATGTCAATTCTCAAGACTGCGATGGCAAGACCCCGTTGCATATACTGTCGGAACACGGGAACCATCACGATCAGGATCACGCGCAGTTATTATTAGAGCATGGCGCGGAGGCGAATATACAAGACAAGGACGAACAAACGGCGTTACATCTGGCAATGGAGCGGAATTGGCTTGGGGTCGTGCAAATTCTTCTTAAGCATGACGCAGATCCCAATTTGGAGAACAAGAACGGCGTGACGCCGTTGCGTGGACTGTTGAAAGACGGGACAGTCAATAAAGACGTTGCACTCCATCTCGCGCAGTTATTATTGGAGCATGGCGCGGAGGTGAACGGACGAGAGAAGGACAATCAAACTCTCTTACATCTAGCAATTTGGTGGGATCGGTTCGAGCTCGCGGAGATTCTTCTTGAATATGGTGCAGATGCCAACGCAAAGAACAACGATGGCAAGACCCCGTTGCACATGCTTTCAGAAAGCTGGATCAACTACAACGGCGATGTTCTCAACATCGCATTGTTATTATTGATGCATGGCGCGGAGGTGGGCGCACAGGACAAGGACAATCAAAGTCCGTTACATCTGGCAATAGAGCGACATCGGTTCGAGCTCGCGGAGATTCTTCTCGAGCATGTCACCGATGCCAATGTGGAGAACAACAACGGCGAGACCCCGTTGCGCATACTTTCAGAAAGCCGGATTGATGATGAAGGCGACATCGTCGATCTCATGCTGTTATTATTGGAGTATGGCGCAGAGGTGAACATACGGGACGAGGACAACGAGACTCCGTTACATCTGGCAATACGAGGGGATCGTTTCATGCTTGCGGGGATTCTTCTTGAACATGGTGCAGATGCCAATGCGGAAAACAGCAACGGCGAGACCCCATTGCATATACTTTCAGAAAGTCGGCTTGGTGATGAAGGTGATTTTATCAATCACGCGCGGCTATTTCTGGAGCATAGCGTGGGGGCGAACCGAAGAGACAAGGACAACTTGAAGAAAACCCCGTTACTTCTGGGAATAGGTAGGGGGGAGTACGAGTTCACGCGAATTATTATTGAGTTTATTGCAGACGTTGGCGCACAGGTAGATGCTACTATGGAGAACAATATGGGTGAGACTTCAGTGCAGCATGTATCAGTGGGAAGATACAACTCCCGGGAGCGTGGTGTTGGTGTTTCACAACGGCCACTCGAGCGAGGCGTTCAAATTGACCTCAATGCACAAGACCAAGTGACGTGGTCATATTTGCACTCCAATCTAGTAGGCCCATTCCAAACCGCAACACTTTTGCTCTACCATGGCGCAAACCCAAATGCAGGGAAGAATGGGGGCGAGACCGCATTACTTTATCAAGAGATAGAAGGTGAGTACTGCTTGTATCGGTAATATACAGCGTTTAACAAGAGCATGATGTAGTACAAGTAGACGTGAATGTACAAAACAACCACCTTACAGTGACTCCGTTACACTGGGCATCATTTTACGGTTGGGTCGAAATGGTACTGGTGCTGCTCAACCGTGGTGCAACTGCCAACTCGGAGGATAGTCTGGGCCAGACTCCATTGCACCTCGTGGCCAAAGCTAGCAGTGGCCTAGGGCTTAATGATATCCGCGTTGCAAAACTATTACTGGAGCACGGCGCAAATATCAACGCGCAAAGCAAGGACAGTGCAACCCCGTTGCATTTAGCGTCCTACTATGGGAGGGTCGAAATGGTACGGGCGCTGCTAGACCATGGTGCAAGTCCCACCAACTCGAAGGGCGGGACCCCGTTGCACCTTGTGGCCGGAAGCAAATATTGCCCTTGGCTTGACGGTGTCTGCTTGGCACAACTATTACTACAGCACGGCGCGGATGTCAACTCACAAGACGAGGACAATCCAACCCCACTACACGTGGCGTCCTACTACGGGAAGGTCGACATGGTGCAAGTATTGCTCGACCATGGTGCAACTGCTAACCTAGAGGGAAACCTGGGCAGGACCCCATTGCACCTGGTGGCCGGAAGAAGACATCACCATGTGTATAATGGGGTCCGCGTTGCAAAACTATTACTGGAGCACGGCGCAGATGTCAATGCACAAGACAAGGACAATATTACCCCACTCCAGGCAGCATGCTACCTTGGGAGGGTCGAAATGGTACGGCTGCTGCTCGACTGGGGTGCTACGGCCAACTCGAAGTTTAACCAGGGCCGGACCCTGTTGCATATGGTCATTATGGTGGCTTCTGGGAAATGTAGCTTGGGCTATGATGATATCTTGATCACAAAACTATTACTAGAGCACGGTGCGGATGTCGACGCACAAGACGAGGAAAATACAACTCCACTCCATTTAGCGTCCTATTTCGGGCGTGCCGACATCTCGTGGGAGCTGCTCAACCATGGTGCATCGGCCAACGCGAAGCGCAAGATGGGCCGGACCCCGTTGCATCTAGCAGCTGAGAAAAATCATGAAAATGGTGTCCTCATTACAGAACAATTACTGGACTGCGGTGCGGATGTCAACGTACAAGACAAGGACAACACGACACCACTACATTTGGCGTCCTATTGCGGGAGGGCAGAAGTCGTGGGGGTGCTGCTCGGCCGTGGCGCAATCACCAACTTGGAGGACAACCTAGGCCGGACCCCGATGCATCTGATGGTCGAAGGCCTACATAACTCTGGGCATGATGGCGTCGAGGTTGCACAATTATTGCTGGAGAACGGCACAGATGTCAATGCACAAGACAAGCGCAATACAACCCCACTACATTTAGCGTCATATTGCGGGAAGGTTGAAATTGCGCGGATGCTGCTTGACCGCGGTGCAAATGCCTGCGCGAAGAACACCGTCGGCCTGACACCATTGCACATGGTGTCAGGAAGTGCATATTACTGCCAAGAAGATGGTATTAGTATTGCACAGCTATTACTGGAGTACGGGGCGGACGTCAACGCGCAAGACGCGAACCATGCAACTCCTTTAGATTTAGCGTTATACCACGAGAGGACGGAGATCGCATCGTTGTTACTCCACTACGGTGATAAAGCCAACGCGAAGAACGACCAAAGCCTGACCCCACATCAGCTAGGGCTAGAGGGTGTGAAATTTCACGATGAGCATTATCCTCCCAAGCACATATAATCTCGGTGCTACTGTAGGAAGAAGAGCTTGGGTAAGTGAACACAGGCTACGGTCCGAGGCTGCCTCACTTACCGTGCATTGTAGCGTCCTGATTGGTCAGCCAGCCAGGACTCACGTACTGATAACAGGTTGAGGCAAGGGTTGAGGGGTGTCCGTGGTAGGCTTTGCTACTGGGGCACGCGGTTGCGGAGCTGACTTGCGAGTCGATTCGTTCGGCGATGATGACGATTAGATGAGAGGTGTAAGGGGCGTTGCAGGATGATGGCGCTGGCAGCGACGCATGCAACCGTGGCGACAGATGTGCATTACAGTATGAGAATTACGAGAACGCGAACCAAAAAAAATCAGAAGTCACTGCTATGATCTTAGCTAAGATATTCGTACCCTGCTGTGCAACTTCAATAGTACCAGCTCCGGCGACAAAACATGAGAATGCAGGTCAATCGGGTCGTCACGATTATGAGACGCGTAGGAGATATTATATGCGGTATTGTAACCCTAACCCTAATCCACACGACAAGCGGTTGCGTGAGCCAAAAAAAAAGCAGAGCTCCGAACACAGTTCAAGAAAGGGAAGAACGATACAGAATAAAACTCGAAGGGGTAGACGAACGTTACATTGTCCGATCGCTCACGAGGCCAAGATGGGGTACTCGGAGATCGCTGGCGAGCCCAGTTCGACGTATCATCCAACGGGAATGAAGAACTCCAGCACCTTCCTCAGTGTAGTCCGGCCTGTAGCAGTCAGTCGAGCGCGTCTAGTCATGTAAGGATTTCCAGCCCCATAAGCCTCGCCGAATATTAAGCACGTAGGCACACAAACGCCGCTAAGCTATCGACTGTGGTGATGTGACTAGAGCAACTCCGAGGACTGATAGTGATCTGCATTGGGATCCCTTGGACGATAGGTCACCAAGAATCGCCGATTCTCCGCGGAATCTCCCGGAGTTTGCTGTTCCGTTTCCAGAGAGGTAGCTTCCATGTGAACCGCCATAACCATGGCAGAGGCGAGAGGGCTAGGGAGATGGTGGAATTGGGATATTTAACATCTGCGTAAATCACAAGAGCACACAGAAATCCTGTGAGAGTCGTGGGCAGAAGAGAGGTCACCAACGGTTAACGGTGAAGAGCTGCAAAAGCCAAATTCCGTTCGAATATGTATGATTAGACGACGTTGTGGGCTTTGAGTAGTAGTTGAAGGGTGCGTGTGAGGCGAGACGAGCAATATTCGGCTATTAACTGAGCGTAATATTGCCTGCGGAAGAAGGAAAAGGGTGAAGATGGGGACTTGCAACATCTCTGGTGCTCAGTCAGTGCCAGCGCTAGTGAACCCGAAGCCATCCATTACGAGCCGCGAGCCTCACCGGCCTGTACGATCTTCTCGAACCTCTGTTATCGGCAGGTCTCGGGAGAAGAATGGGGTGGGAGAAGCTAAATGATGGAGCACAGAAGAGTATATGTCTTGTCCACCCGATCGCAGATCAGCTGTGGGCAGTGGGTCGGATTAGTTGAGGTACCGGCCTGCCTCGTCTGCTCTGCGTACGAGCGCGTGTGGGCGAGAGCCGAAGTGTGGGCATACTATGGTTCCATCGTGAAAAGCTGCTTACGAACAGGTCGCGATGATGGTGCTGCAGAAGAGAATTCCGTCGACTCATGAATGGGATCTTGATGTTCTAACTCGAGAGAGGAATGAGCGGGATGTGTAAGAGGGAGTAAGGGGAACGCAGCACACGATGCACCATAAGGAGCAGAATGGGGAGGTTATTGTATAGCCCAGATGTTCTACGCACCGGCGGGTGTACTCTGGATGGAGACGATGATATCTCAAGTGGCAGCTCTACCAAATACCTGGTAGTCGGGTGTTATACTGGCAAGGTGGTTTGGAACAATTTGACGAGACGTTAACTTGCCAGAGTAGGGCTAAACAAAGATAATATGTGAAAGGAAGAATGTCGATCGGAGAACTTATGAGGTGCCTCGAGTAGCCTCGGCAGCGTCCTGATTGGCCTGCCAACAGGTTGAGGAATGCCCGTGGTAGGCTCTGCTACTGGAGCACGGGGTTACGGAGCCGACGGGGTTACGGAGCCGACTTGCAAGTCAAGGTTCAGTTCAGTGATGATGACGATTAAACGGGACGTGTGAGGTGTGTTGCAGGGTGATGGTAACTTGAAGGCATGTAACTGTGATGCTGGATGTGCATTATGGTATCAGATTTGTGAGAACGCGAACAAAAAATTTGAGAAACCACCGTACGCCGCCGTCCAAGGTACTGTAATACCCTCTCGGTTCAAAGCAAGTTTGTCAGTGAGCTCTGAGAACCTCAACTTTCAGATTCGGACCATAAATGAGACTGAGGATTAATCGACGAACCACGAACCGCCAGATTGTTACAATTATGAGATCATGCGTACTTGGATGCATAATGATCGTATTTGGGCCAGGATTGTAACCCTAACCCTCATTCACACAAGCTTTTTCTTCCCTCTTCGCCACGGCGCACACAACAGAAACTTATACAATTCTAGGAAATTTATCATTCTGTTGTTTTCACCCAGATCGGTTCGGTAAATGTTTTATAAGTAGGGGATTAAATGCGAGCAAGCAAGCGAACTATACAAGCGAACTACAACTAACGTGAGAGGGCAGTTGGTTGCGTGTGCCCAAAAAAAAAGCAAATACAGGAAGAATGATACAGGGTAAAACCTGAAGGGGCGAACGAACGTAAGATTGGGCACGGTTAGTGGGGGGGTCAGTAGTCAACGACGGCGACGCTTCCAATGTTCGCCCTAGACGTGCAACTAGCCAAGCACAAGGCAGGGAAAGCGAGGCATGAGCTATGGTGGTAAGACACAAACAAAACAAGTGACCAGGCGCAAGGTAGGTCAGCTTAGAGGGGGGACCATGAATGTACAGTAAAGAGCGAGAGTTCCGTGCGAGTGAGTAGCAAAGTCATAGAAAGACGGATTGATTGACATAATCGGGCGCAGCGATCCGGTGTTGCGCTACCAGCGAGGACAGTCAAGGTAGTCCCATGGATGCGTCTGCGGAAGAGATAGGAGTGGGGGACATAAGAAAGGATCATCGGGGCAAAGCATATAAGAACGAGGAGATAACGACGAAACAAGCTTGACATTGGCAGAAGACGAGGCGATGCGAAGGCATGCATGATGCTGAGGAGGAGGGGAGTACCGTGCAGGTCGATTAGAAGGCGATGACGGCGATGATGGGAGGTAGGGCAGAACTTGCCGTCACATGGCTGCCTGCTTGGCCGCGAGCCGCTAGCGTCCCTTTCCAGCTGCCTCCAACTCGGTGCGCAGCCACGTTCGCCGCACCGGGGTCTCTACCGGGCTGTTATGCGAGCAGAGTCACGATTAGACTGTGCGTTCCCGGCGCTAGCGGCGGGTGGCGGTTCTGAACCATCGAAGTCGTGCAGGTACTCAACTCGTCGGTCGCCGCTGAGCTAGACGGTAGTAGGTCATCATCCTCCTGCAGCGAAGGCGGTATAAGCATGCTGATGGCAACCACAGCTCGTCGGTCGTATGATGGGTCTTCGCCAAGACTGCGCTGCGCCTTGTCAAACGCGGAAGAGCGCATATACCGGGGGGGAATTGCCTATTCCAAGGTCGATCATGCAGCTAGCGGTCAGGCCCGGATTTGAAAGGCCTGCGATGGCTCGTTCTCAAAGCCTGGCATGGAGAAGAAAATATTGACATTTTGCTGAACAAAGATTATATGTGAAAGAAAAAAAAATGTCAATGGGAGAATTTGCGATGTGCCTCAAGGGTGCTGCGTCCGACGGAGGAAGTAGGCCAGTTCGTGCGCACGAAGTCCAGAGAAAAGGTTGTTGATGTTACAGATTGTTGAGCTGTCAGCGTATGTCAGCCCTTGTGGATGGGCTGGGGCGTGGAGATGAGCAGGCGCGAGGAGAACAGCGGGAAACGGTGGCGTATGAGTCATGTGATGCTTTGGCTCCGCATACACTAGTGAGGCCTAGTGAGGTCCAGTGGATGGACGCGTTGCGTAACTTAGTTCTAGCCCACCAAATCCTTTCCCGCTCGCCTTCTGACCTGTCCCATGTCCCAAGGGGAAAGCCGGGTAATTATCTTCCTACACCCTGCTTTCTTCTACCTCCCTTTTATCTGGAACCTTGACGCAGCCCTTCTACACACTTCAGACGCCACTCCGGAGATCGATCGATGGTGGTCGGGCGTATCAGCTCGCACCGAAAATTACTCGGCGATGTAACGGTTAGCATATAATCTTTCCGACATCTGAATCGAAGAACTTGCGTACTGCCGCCTTTACCAGGGCGCTCCTATACCCGCGGGCCGTCTTCTACGTCGTCACACGTGTCCTACTTGGCATTCAGATAAGCCCAGTTCTACTTCCCTGTCACCTCCACATCGTATTACCGCATTACCAACTCCGAATAGACACTCACGTTTGCGTTCACTTCCCCTTCTTACCACCCCGTCATCAACAAAACCGCCGCTGCCCGCTGCCCATTATGTCCAGCCATTCCCGTCCCACATCCCCCGACCCCGGGAACGCCTCTTTCACAAATTTCTCATTAAGCGTCTCCTTCCTTGAGTCGCATCACAACCACAACACGGTCAACTGCCACTAAATCTCTCGGCGAGTGCGTGCGATCCCCAGTTCCGACCGGCGCCCAGCTGTGGGCCAATTTCTGAGCATCCGTACGACGAACATCTTGCACGCGTCCGCTATGTTGAGTCCCAGGAGCGCTGGCATCAGAGTCGCCTCGTCCAGGTCGGCCTTGGCTTCTGGTGGGGACCCGTTCGATACGCCACCCGCATACAGCGCGATCGACATGGCGCGCGGACGCCACTATGGGATATCAAAATAAAATGGGGACATTCGTTATTGCTTGTCGTCAAAGCATTCTCTCCTTCGTCCTCGTTCGTCCTCGTCTTTAGCGTACGGTGTTTATTACTTGGTTGTAAACCCACTTAACAATTATAAACTGATTATAAACCCAAACCGGGACAATTAATTATTATGCCGTCCATTGCCGATTCACGTCCGAGTCTATTTGCTACAGTAAGCAAAAGGCACATCAGCAGCAAAAGGCACGAGGTCGCCTCCGAGTCGTCGTCCTAGTATTTCCGTGCCCCCTTCGAACTTAGGACCTTTCCAGTCTGCTATCCTCCATAGCAATCCTCCAGCACCATGTCCTCGCATTCAGGCCCTTCCCAAATCGCCGCCCCATCTTCAAACTTCAAATCGATGCTCGACGCCGCCTTGGCCGAGTACCAGAAGAAGACCGGGGATAATCTTCTAGCCCACTGGCTCGCTACTGAGGTGCAAACCTGCGAGTCTGTCGATGCTATCTTGGACATACTTCGCGATCAAGCCAAGGCCTTCGAAAGATCTGGCGATCAGAAGTTGATGAAGTGGATCGATCCGTTGGTCCATGTACTCTACACTTTTTCGGGGGCTCTTGGCGATGGCGTTAGCGTGGTACGCATCACGAATCCATTTCATCATTTAATTTTCATGTCAAGTGGATCTTGACGTTTACCTTGAAGGCGTTCCCTCCCGCGAAAGTGATCTTTACTGGGATCGGTGTCCTCCTCGGTGTCCGTGTTCTTGGACTTCCTTTTCGTGGACCTCGCCTCTCTAACGCTCGAATTTTATAGGCGGCGAAGGATGTCAGGAAAAGCCACGAGGCTATCATCGACCTTTTCGAGCGCATCGAGAGCTTTTTCAAGCGTCTTGAGGTTTATACGCAGATTTCGCTGACCACGAAAATGGCGGAGGTGCTCGTGAAGATCGTGATCGAATTACTCTCTATCCTCTCCATCGCAACGAAGGAAGTAAAGCGACCGCTAGCGAGTAAGTCGTCTCAGTGAGACTGGGAGAGATACTTGACACTTGCCACTCACGTCTCTTCAGGGATATTTGGCAGGAAGCTACTGGGGAGGACGGATATCGAGGACGCGCTTAAAAGGCTCGATACCCTGATACAGGAGGAATTTCAAATGGCAACGGCTCAGATTCTGAAGATCGCCACTGAGGTCAAAGATGGTACGCAGCACTATCGAGCACACACCCACATTAGACCAAATACTCGTCCGCCTAGGTGCCGAAAAAATAAACATTGCTATGCAGCAGATGTCGAGCGACATGGGAGAAGTCAAGTGCGACGTTGTAGATGTCAAGCGCGATGTAGTGGAAGTGAAGAGCGATGTGGAAGAAGTAAAGTGTCCGTGATCTCCTACCCTTATTGCGTCCGTTGTGGAGGCTGAATCTTCTGCTTAGGGGCACAGATAGAACAAGACATCCACAAATGGTTTTCTCCGCCAGACCCATCCACAAATTATAACATCGCATGTGAGACCCAATATGAGGGAACAGCCGCGTGGTTCTTTGACGGCACCATATTCAAGGACTGGTTGTCGACCGGATCTCTCCTGTGGATACATGGAAAGCGTAAGCTCTTCTTGCCTTTTGTTGCTCATATGCCGATGATCTCCGATTTGCATAGCCGGGTCCGGAAAGAGCATTCTTTGGTTCGTCATTTCCCAACTATCATCACCGACGAATGAAACCTTATAATTACCAAAGCTCTGCTATCATAAAACATGTTATGTCGTTGCGCGATGCTGGACAGGCCTCTTTGGCATTTTTCTTCTTTGACTTTCGTGACAAAGACAAAAAACAAGATCCCCGCAACTTTATCACCTCTCTTCTCGTTCAGCTCTCTGCTTACTCAAGCCCATGCTGCGAGATAATTTCTCGTCTCTATTCTTCACATGGGAAGGGTACACAACAACCCAGCAATGATGCTTTAACGAAATGTCTTCAGGCCATGCTCTCAGTGGCCGCACGGCACCCAATCTATATCATTGTCGACGCACTCGATGAGTGTCCTAATTCTTCTGGGATCACAACCCCACGAGACGTTGTCCTTAACCTTCTGGAGGGCCTTGTCCACTTGGGCCTTTCAAACTTGCATATTTGTGTCACTAGTCGCCCGGAGGTCGACATCAAGAAGGTCCTTGTGCTACTGCCTCACAGTGCTGTTTCACTTCATGATGAAAGTGGACAAATGAAGGATATTTCCGACTACGTGAGCAGCGTCGTTTACTCAGACAAGATGTGGAGGTTGCGGGATGAAGAGAGGAAGCTGGTTGTTGAGGAGCTGTCCAAAAAAGCGGATGGAATGTAAGGGCATCCCCCCACGCTCGGTGATCAGTCTTCTTATCTTTTTCTTTTACCATAAAGGTTCCGGTGGATATTCTGTCAACTGGAGGTGCTGCGGCACTGTCTCCCAGCAAGTATTCGGCGGACGCTTGACCAGTTGCCCAAATCATTGGACGAGACCTATTTGCACGTGCTCAGTCAAATTTCCCAGGCGAACCAAGCACATGCGCATCGTATGCTGCAGTGCCTAATGGTGGCCGTCCGGTCGCTTCGTGTTGAAGAACTTGCGGAATTGCTTGCATTCGAGTTTGATACAGCGGAGGGAGGGATTCCGAAATACTGTGCAGCTTGGCGGTTGGATGATCAGACACAGGCTGTACTGTCCACATGCTCAAGTCTAGTCACCATCATCCACGAGCATGGCCATCAGATTGTTCAGTTTTCACATTTCTCTGTCAAGGAGTTTTTGATGTCAAATCGTCTCGGAGACTTCTCTCAGTATATCATTCGTCCCGTATCCGCACACACCATCCTCACGCAGGCTTGTCTTGGCTTTCTTCTCCATTTGGATGATCACATCGACAAAGCAATCGTAAAAGATTTCCCTTTGGCGGAATATGCGGCTCGACACTGGGTCAAGCATGCACAATTTGAGGATGTTGCATCACATGTGAAGGTTGGGATGGAAACACTCTTCGACCCCAACAAACCTCACCTTACGGCCTGGGTTGGAATATATGACATGGACCCCCCCTATCGGTGGTCTCCCGAGGAGATACCGAATGCCTTATACTATTCTGTGCTTTGTGGCTTTTATGACTTGGTCAAGCACCTCGCCATCAAACACCCGGAGTATGTTAATACCATTTGCGGTCACTACAAGTTTCCGCTGTTTGCAGCACTAAGCGAAAACCACCTCGAGGTTGCGGAGCTCCTCCTTGAGCATGGTGCGAACGTCGATATTCGGGGAACATTACTGCTCGAGGTCATCTCACCAAGCTTCTCACTGCCCCAACGTAACCTTGTCAACATAGTGAAGCTTCTACTCCAGCACGGCGCGGATGTGAATGCCCGAGATGATACTCTCAGGAGTCCACTACATCTAGCAGAACATGCAGGCGAACTCGAGGCAGCTCACATGCTGCTCAAGCGTAAGGCGGATGTCAATTCTCAGGACAACAATGGCAAGACGCCGTTGCACATACTGCTGGAACACCCGATGTACGAAGAAGAGGATGTTCTCGATCATGCACGGTTATTATTTGAGCATGGCGCCGAGGTGGACAGACGAGACAATGGCAGCCAAACACCGTTACTTCTGGCAATGTGGCGTGATTGGTTCAAGCTTGCGCGGATTATTCTTGAGCACGGCGCAGATGCCAATGCAGAGGATGACAATGGCAAGGCCCCGTTGCACATACTGTCGGAAGGCCGGGTGTACGACAACGACGATGTTCTCAATCACGCGCAGTTATTATTAGAGCGTGGTGCGGAGGTGAACAGACGAGACGGGGATAAACAAACACCATTACTTCTGGCGACGAGGCGGGGTTGGTCCAAGCTCGCGCGACTTCTTCTGGAGCACGGCGCAGATGTCAATGCGGAGAACAATAATGGCAAGACCCCATTGCACATACTGTCGGATCGTCGGGTGAAAACCGACGACGACGTTCTCAATCACGCGCAGTTATTATTAGAGCGTGGTGCAGAGGTGAATAGACGAGACGGGGATAAACATACACCATTACTTCTGGCAACGAGTCGGGGTTGGTTCAAGCTCGCGCGGATTCTTCTTGAGCATGGCGCAGATCCCAATGCGGAGAATAATGATGGCAAGACTCCGTTGGACATGCTGCTGGCTTACTGGATGAGCGAAGGTTATGTTCTCGATCACGTGCAGTTATTATTAGAGCGTGGTGCGGAGGTGAACAGACGAGACGGGGATAAACAAACACCATTACTTCTGGCGACGAGGTGGGGTTGGTCCAA
>QFDV01000479.1:639-35629 GCA_003315845.1 Lactarius trivialis
AAGACGCCGGAACTTGAAGTCCGCATACATCAAGTGGAGATCGACGCGAACGATCACGCAGAAAGGGGGACCATATTTTATCTTGGCTATCTTGTATTCTGAGAGAAGAAGACAGAGCGTCAAGAAACGAAACGCGCAATGAGGAAAAGGTTGTCGGTGTCCCATTCCGGTCCAACTGTGATTTGGGACGGTGGAGGCGTCGGGCCTGGGAACCCAACTGACAAGACACACTTACTAGCCAGCACATCTTCAGTAGTAGTAGTCTGCAGGGCGCTATTTCCGGGCGGAAAGTCAGAGGGCCCACAGAAAAGATCTAAAAAACGTGTGAAGCTGATGCATTGCCATACACTCAAATGACTTCTGCTCAAATGACTTCTGAGTGCGTCGAGCGTGGGAATGCGCGGTCCTGAAGCCGGCCAGAATCCTGAGTTCTTGCAGCATCGTTCGTTCAGATGGCTGCCATAATATCGTTCTGGAAGTGAACAGTACAATACCGTAAAGTAAGTAATCTGTCACACGCCTAGTATGGTACAGTCCGTGTGGTTTTATTTTCGTCTTCTTCTTTCCCCAGGAAGAACTTTCTATCGCTTATGATGCGAGGTTCTCGGCGCTGTATTTGGGCGTCAGTTCACAGAACTGCCCGTGTCACGGTGGCGTGATACACGGGGCCCGTGTTTCTCTGCCTCAGGCCCTCTCATTGTCCACTCAGACGCAGGTCATCCGAGTCCGTATTACTCTTCCCATGTCTCAAGCTCCATCCTCTTCTACATCCTCTTCCAATTTCCAGTCCATCTTCAACGCTGCCCTCAAATCGTATGAGAAAAAGACCAACAAGGACCTTCTTGCCCATCCACTCGCAGCACAGCTACAAGCCTGTAATTCTCCAAGTGACATTCTCACCGTCCTTCAGGACAAAGTCAAGGAATTTGATGATTCAAGGAGTGCCGATGAGAGATTATCACGGTGGCTGAACCCGACCATCAACGTCCTCTACGCATTCTCCGCAACGCTCGGCGCAGGTGTCGGACTCGTGCGTCCCATCCAGTTAACCTGTCTACACCAGCCCACTTACTAGTACCAATTTTGCAGGTTTTCTCGCCCGCAACCGCTATTTTCGCTGGTGTGGGAGTCCTCCTCTCGGTGAGCATCTTCCATGATCCTTGCCTGGAACTGTTCCCACACCGAAATGTGTAACAGGCAGCCCAGGATGTTGACGCAAGCCAAGACGCCCTCGCCGATCTCTTCGGGAGCATCGAGAATTTCTTCAAGCGCCTCGAGTCTTATACCACTGTGCCGCCAACCGACGCGATGACCGACATAATTGTGAAGATAATGATCGAAGTGCTGGACATCTTCGCGATTGCAACGAAAGAGATGAGGCAGGGTCGAGCGAGTGAGTTGCTCTCGGCGATATATAACTGTCGGCTAATCTATGTTCAGAAAGATATTTGAAAAAGCTTGTTGGAAAGAAGGAGATGGAAGGCGCTCTTAAGCGGTTGGACAGGTTGACCCAAGACGAGGCTCGTATGGCTGCTGCAGAGACCCTGAAGCTCACACATAAAGTCATAAATGGTACGTCTGGCTTGTAAACTGTCCCCTTCATTCTGAACGAGCAAGCGTCGGTTAGATGTCCAACAGTTGGCAAACAGCGTAGATGATGTGAAATGTTCGTGATCAACTCTGTTATTTCTGGTTGCGATCTCTCTTACATGCTCACAGGGAACCAAGTGAGAGAAAGCCTTAGAAGATGGGTTACTCCGCCGGATCCGTCAACAAATCACAACATCGCATGCGGTATCCAACACGGCGGAACCGCTCAGTGGTTTTTTCGGGGAGAAGATTTTAGGGAATGGAAATCCACTGGCCCACTCTTGTGGATCTATGGCAAACGTATGTTCTCCTTACTCGTCCTCGATCTACTTCTGATTACTATACGCATTCTTAGCGGGGTCTGGGAAGAGCATCCTTTGGTCAGTCATCGCTTAGCATTCTATGCTACGACCAGCTTACGTTGCGTCACAGCTCCGCAATCATTCAAGACATCGAAACGCTATGCAAGTCAGGATTAGCGTCCATTGCCTACTTTTATTTTGACTTCAGGGACCGTGATAAGCAAAACCGTCGAAATCTTCTCTCATCTCTTCTCGTCCAACTTTCTGCTCAGTCCAGCTCTCGCTGTGACATCCTCCACCGCCTTTATTTGGAGCATGACAAAGGATCACGGGCGGCCAGCGAAGCTGCGTTGACGCAATGCCTCAAGGATATGCTCATGATTCCCAGCCAAACCCCAATTTACATTGTCTTAGACGCGCTCGACGAGTGTCCAAACTCATATGGCATCCCGTCGCCTCGCGAACAGGTTCTTACTCTTGTCAAAGAGTTCATGGGCCTCCGCCTACCTCATCTTCACATCTGCATCACCAGCCGCCCCGAGTTCGATATTCGGGCTACTCTTGTGCCTTTGGCTCCTTACAGTATATCCCTCCATGACGAAAGCGGACAAAAGAATGACATCGTTGATTACGTCAATTCTGTCGTATACTCTGATGCTGAGACGGTGATGAAGAGGTGGCGAGAAGGGGACAAGAAAATGGTTGTCGAGTCGCTTTCGGAAAAGGCTGACGGAATGTAAGGGCATCCATCGTTCCAACCCCGTGATGACAGCTCATGAACCTAACCAGGTTTCGATGGGTATTTTGCCAGCTCGAAACCCTACGACAATGTCTTCCGCAAAGTGTCCGGCGTACTCTCAATGAACTTCCGGAGTCTCTGGACGAGACATACGAGCGGATCATGATGGAAATCAAGAAGACCAACCAAGTGCACGCGTATCGCATGCTTCAGTGCCTCACGGTAGCAAATCGACCCCTTTCCGTCGCCGAACTTGCGGAACTACTCGCGTTTGACTTTGATGTGGCTAGCAGTGGGATCCGGATCCCGAAGCTAAAATCGGACTGGCGGTGGGAAGATCATGAACAAGCCGTTCTGTCGACCTGCTCCAGTTTAATCACCGTCGTCCCTGATCGCCAATCCCCGGTTGTTCAGTTTTCGCATTTTTCAGTGAAGGAGTTTTTGATGTCGGATCGACTTGCAACGTCGATATCCCAGTACCATATTTCTCTCCCAGATGCGCACACCGTGCTCGCCCAGGCTTGTCTTGGGGTTCTACTCCGGGATCCCGATGTCAAAAACGGCGCCGATAGCGGACCACTAACTCGATATGCCGCAGAGCACTGGGTGACTCATGCGCAAGTCAAGAGTGTCGCCTCACGAATTCGCGATGGGATGGAATATCTCTTTGATCCAGACAAACCCTACTTTGAAGCGTGGGTCAAGATGCACGACGTCGATGATGATCCCCTCTTATTTGGAACCATGTCGGTTCCGGAACCTGGAGCAAGACTACTGTATTATGCCGCGTTGTGTGGATTCCACGAGCTAGTGGAACACCTTATTTTCAAATATCCGCAATACGTAAGTGCTCTGGGTGGTCGTCTTGGGACCGCGTTACACTCGGCATCGTTTGCGGGCCATCTCCAGATTGTACGTTCGCTGCTTCGGCACGGCGTAGATGTCGATGTTCAAGGCGTTGCGTGCACGCCATTGCGATGTGCATCTGAGTCGGGGCAACGTGACGTTATTCAATGCCTTCTCGACCACGGCGCAGATGTAAACTCAAAGGGAGACGATCACAATAGTTCGCTGAATTGGGCAGCATCTTGTGGACACGTCGACGTCGTTCGGGTGCTACTTGACCACAATGCGGATGTTAATTCCAAGGACGAAGACGGCCAGACTCCTTTGCACGACGCAACATGGGGCTCTAACTCCGAAGGCGACTATCCCCAGGTAGTGCGATTATTACTGGAGCGTGGCGCGGATCCGAACGCAAGAACTAATAAACGCCAGACGCCGTTGCATACACTTGCAGTGTCGATGTGTGGATCGAAACTCGACATCGCACGCATCATGTTGGAGCATGGCGCGGACGTGGATGCTGAGGATGAGAAGGGAAGGACAGCATGGAAAGTGGCGGCGGAGAGCGGCCGGGGAAAGGGCGAGACGGTGCGGTTACTTTCCGATTTTTTGTTCCAGCAGAGCACCAAACCTAGTGTCACGCTCACAAGTTAGTTAACTACGGCGAAACTGCTAGCCGCGATGCGGTTCTATCAGTCTCTGCTTGAATCAAATTTCTACGGGATTCATATTGACGGCTCGGTGGTGCCAAACCGATGAACAGTGTGCTTGGACTCCTTGTATGCTAGATAATTTCGAGGTCGTAGTTTGTATAGTTGCTTATGGGGAAGCACCGTGAACTTGACTTGTTATACTCTCCCTGGCAAGGACAGTTCTATGACATCGGGTAGACCAGTGGCCGTTCGTTCCCCCGAAACTTCGAAAGGAACTCTCAGGTTCGCTCGCGAGTCTTATTCGACCGCTGATTACGAGTCTAGACTCATCAAGCCAAGTACAGTGAGATAGACGTTGGAGGCGCCGGTGGGTTGCACCGGAAGTGATTTACATGACGGGTCGTCGCAATTCTCCCCAGTACAGTAACGTGCAGTCACCTCCAAGCTGATAAGTTAGTTACTGCGCATGGAACGAATCCAAGCGCACGCAATATTTCCTACCAGAACCCCCAAAACACTCAGCCGTACATATGGTCGTTCTATGGGCTACTCCCAGCAGAAACTTCGTCATGGTCGAGTCGCGCCACACGACAGGCGATATTACGATACGACACTCAGGTTGGGTCATCGACTCGGACACTCCTGGGCCATCATACATCATAACGTTAGCTCGTTCAGGTGGCCATGAGCTGCGCCCCGCGTTGATCTTTCTTGGCGGCAGCCTCTGGGAACTCTCCGAGTCAGATGATATCAGTGCCCAAAAACCTCATGCAGCACAGCGGGTAACGAGCATACGCCGAGAAAGTTTTCTGCCGGAAGCACATGCTGCCGCGATGCCACACTGCACGGAAGGATCCAGTGCGGAACCGGAATGAGCGCGGACGGCAGCTCTCGGACGGACGACACTGTATCTTAGCTATGGGCGGCGAAACGTGCTCCCCTGATGATCACGATACCGCTGCGGCGCCGTCCTTCTTCTCGCGCGCCCTAAACGGCGTCTACAAGATGGACCAACGTCGGACACGCCCGACCTTCGCTCGTCTCTATTCTGTGGTAACTGCGTACGTAGTTTCAGGACCCCAGAAATGAGCGCGCAGGGGTCAAGATCATGATTTGGAGCTGCCAACTGTTGCCGTGAATGCACCGCGTTCCAGACGTATTTTTACTTCGCTAAGCTACCCGGAACTTGAACGTGGGCACCTAGTACTCCGAGTCGGAGCCTCCCCTTCTCGCTGTAGTATGTGGTCCACTAACACGGAGACGATGACACACGATTGAGCTGATGTGATCCTGATGAGGGGCTGTGTTGCTGGCTAGAAGGAAGGAAATACAAATACAGAACCAACAACAAGAACAAAAAAAGAGGCGGCTTCTCTGGAATGATAGCGCCATATTCAGCCGGAAGCCTTTGCGAACAAAACCTTGTTGGCCTCAAGAATGGCCTGTGCTTCTCCGTGGCTTGCGCCTTCCGAAATGTCGAACTTCTCCAGCCCGAGCACGCGAAGGCCCGCTTCTCCCTGTGCATGCTCACGCCCGCCACGATTGAAAAAATGGGACTCCCCTTCCCCACCTGGGAAGTCACTGAAAATGAAAATGAGAAGCGCTCATATAATGAACGCCTGTGAGAAGACAGAAGGTATATACTACTTACGGTGCAGGAAGGCCGAGGCTGAAGTGCTCTCGCTGGTATCGGAGATATTCGGCGCTGCGTGGGGGGGCCGCAGGTCAATTCAAGTAGAACGCAAGACCGGAATGAAGACTCGCTTTCGAACGGTCAAGGGCACCGCTGGAATGTACAACACGGAGGAATCGCTTTCCCCCTCGTGCACGTCTTCCACCGCATGTATGAGGTCGCAATGCCCTTTAACGGCGTCGTCGGTCTAAATTGAACAGAACAAGGAGGTGCGTACAGTAGATCTGGTCCCCAGGTTCGACACGAGGGACAGACACCATAGTGCGCGCGAGCTGCAGGTGCGGGTGGGTCGTTTCGTTCAGTTCTTGCGACATGCCTATGTGCGAGCCGGGGAATGCGGCGCTCTCGACGTCGACCACCCAGTCATCGAGCCCCGACGACGCCGTCCGCGGCTTGAAGAATGGCCGTAGTATCAGGTACGCCGTCGCCAGCTTGAGCATCGGCGCGACGCGGAGCGTGCCCTCGCCGGGGCCGGTCGTCGACATCGAGGTCCAGCCCTGCCAGGGGCGGAAAATGGAGCACTGGTTTCTGGTTCGGGGTGCCAGTGGTCAGTTCACGGACGCAAGTTGGGGGGAAATGAGGGTAAGCGAGCAGCAGGTGGCTCACGCAGCGTGGTAAAGGTCCTGGCGTGCGTGCAGTCTCGGCGCCGCGTCGAACGGATCATGGTCGCGCCAGCGCCCGCTGAGGATGGCCCCAAAGCACGCGCGGAAGCCGGGATCCTCCCAGCGCTCCACGGAACCGCCGTCGATGTGCGGACCCAGCACGAAGGAGCGGTCTCCGGGCAGGCGAATCCGCAAACGATCGTAGTAGCTGATTGGAGTGCCAAGGCTGAGCTTGGCCTGGGAGTCTGAGGCGTGCCACAGCTGCAGGAGGGCACGCTGTGTCTCCAAAAGTGCAGGGTGAGTCCGCGCGCGGGTCTGGGCCTCAGAGTTGTAAATCTCAAATAGTTGAAAGTTCCCCTCCGGCGGGAAGCCTGTATACTAGTCACGACCATTTGTACCTAAACAAGGCTAACAACAGACCTTTAACCTTGTCATCATTCAGCGCAATATAATCCCTCAGTGACTGTTTCCACCCCAGAGCTTCCTAGAAAAGTAAATAACTTATAAGTAGATGATGAGCCACTGCGGTAACGACTTGAATGTGACCTCTCTTGGAACGCCGCCACGGACAATCACGACGCCTGATCCCCGAATTTGTGAGATCTGCTGTTCAGATATGCCCTTCTGTAAGTCCGAGAATTGTACGGACGGAATC
Organism: Lactarius trivialis; assembly: GCA_003315845.1. Classification (NCBI taxonomy): domain Eukaryota; kingdom Fungi; phylum Basidiomycota; class Agaricomycetes; order Russulales; family Russulaceae; genus Lactarius; species Lactarius trivialis. Next base: position 7,720 of record QFDV01000479.1, read on the forward strand.
ATCTGCAGTACATCATGTCAGTGCAAGGGACGGAAATGAATGGGAGCGAACGCGAGCACATCGGTGCCCCTCTCGGCGATCTGCTCAACCACACCATGCAACTCCTCGCACACCTCCAGCCAGCTCTGCTCAAGCGAGTCCCTCCATATTTCTTTCTTTAGATCCGAGAAACGTGGGGGGAGAGCAGGGGTACCTCCTGACAGTGAGGAGGAGACATCCGCAATTGATCCCTCCCCCTTTTGCTTAGTATGCGTGCCAGTGGGGAGCTCAGTAGCGGTCATCATGCACCTCCTAGATGTAACCAGCCGATATTTAAAGCGTCGTAACTATAGGCCTTTAACTTGAAAAGGCGCCTGTTAGCAGTGAGCGTAATGAAACCAGAGTGATAATGATCGATGAGCGCCAAAATGCCCCGGGCCAAGTCCGAGTCCGAGTCTGACCGCACTGCAGTGGCAAAGTCCGTCCCGGGCCAAATCAGACACACTGTTCATGCATTCATGGCCCAGTGGTCACATTACACATTCAAGTTGCTACAGGACTGTGTTCGTAATGCAACACTTCTCACATGGCTTTGCATGGTCGCAAATAGCCTTATGGCTCGGAGGGTTAATATTAATATCATGTACAGTATGTAAATGTGATCGGCGTGGTCAACACGTGTACTCAAGTCCTTGGGCGTCAGTTTACAGTACAGTAATGAGGCAGTTCATGTGCCCGTGTTCCTGTCTGCCTTTTCTAGTGATAGTCTCAGTCTTTCTGTTTCCTTCCTGCTAGCATCGTCGACTCGGACCAGGTCACCCGAGTCCGTATTATTCTTCCCATGTCTCAAGCTCCATCCTCTTCCTCTTCCAATTTCCAGTCCATCTTCAACGCTGCCCTCAAAGGGTATGAGAAAAAGACCAACAAGGACCTTCTCGCCCATCCACTCGCAGCACAGCTTCAAGCCTGCAAATCTCCCAGCGACATTATTGTCGTCCTTCAGGACAAAGTCAACGAACTTGATGAATCAAGGAGTGCCGACGAGAGGTTATCACGGTGGCTGAACCCGACTATCAACGTCCTCTACGCATTCTCCGCAACGCTCGGCCAAGGTGTCGGACTCGTGCGTCCTATCCAGTCAACCTGTTCACACCCGCCCACTTACTAGTACCAATTTTCAGGTGTTCTCTCCCGCAAGCGTGATCTTCGCTGGTGTCGGAGTTCTCCTCTCGGTGAGCATCCTCCTTGATCCCTATCTGGCAGCCATTCCGACACTGAAGTCTATAACAGGCAGCCAAGGATGTTGAAGCAAGCCAAGATGCCCTCGTCGATCTCTTCGGGAGCATCGAGAACTTCTTCAAGCGCCTCGAGTCCTATACCACTGTGCCGCCAACGGGCGCAATGATTGACATAATCGTGAAGATAATGATCGAAGTGCTGGACATCTTCGCGATTGCAACGAAAGAGATGAGGCAGGGTCGAGCGAGTGGGTTGCTCTCGGCGATATATAATTCTCGGCTAATCCATGTTCAGAAAAATATCTGAAGAAGCTCGCTGGCAATAAGGAGATGGAAGATGCTCTTAGGCGATTGGACAGGTTGACCCAGGAGGAGGCTCGTATGGCTGCTGCGGAGAACCTTAAGCTCTCGCACATCATCATGAATGGTATGTCCAGCGTGTTAACCACTCGGGGAGCTTCATGCTGAACTTGAACGCACGTACGTCGATTAGATGGAATAGAAACGAAGCAAGTGGTCCTGCAATTGGCAAGCAGCGTCGACGACATAAGATGTTTGTGATCCTGTTTGTGATACACCTGACAGTACCTTTAACGTACTCGCAGGGAATCAATCGAGAAAGAGCCTCAGAGAATGGGTAGTTCCCCCGGATCCATCAACAAACCACAACATCGCTTGCGACCTTCACCACGGGGGAACTGCCCAGTGGTTTTTCCAAGGCAGTATGTTTGGCGAATGGAAGTCTACTGGCTCTCTCTTATGGATATATGGCAAACGTATGTTCTTCTGATCCTTCTCCAATCAGGCCCAGCCCTCATCGCCTTCCACATTTTTAGTGGGATCGGGGAAGACCGTCCTTTGGTTCGTCATTACCCAGCGTTCTACTCTTCGACGAGCTCACCTTGCCTTACAGCTCCGCGATTGTACAAGACATCGTAACTCAAAGCGAGGCGGGATTAGCATCCATGGCCTACTTTTATTTCGACTTCAGGGATCTTGACAAGCAACATATCCGGAACCTCCTCCCTTCTCTTCTCATTCAGATTTCCGCTCAGTCTGATCCTTGTCGTGACATACTCTCCCGGCTTTATCTGGTACATGATAACGGCGAAAAGAAGCCCAGAGTTAATGTGATGACACAATGCCTCAAGGACATGCTCACAAATTTCGACCAACGCCCAATTTACATTATCTTGGATGCACTCGATGAGTGTCCAAACTTAACTGGCATCCCGTCACCTCGTGAACAGGCCCTTGCGCTTGTCAAGGAGCTCGTTAATCTTCGCTTACCTCATCTTCACATCTGCGTCACCAGCCGCCCCGAGTTCGATATTCGGGCTACTCTCGGACCTTTGGCACTTCACAGTCTATCCCTTCACGACGAAAGCGGACAAACGAAAGATATCGTCGATTATGTCAATTCTGTCGTATACTCTGATGCTGAGACAATGATGAAGAGGTGGCGGGAGGAGGACAAGAAAATGGTTGTTGAGTCGCTCTCAGAAAAGGCTGACGGAATGTAAGGGCATACATTGTTCTAACCTCGCGATGGCAGCTCATGATATTAACCAGGTTTCGATGGGTGTTTTGTCAGCTCGAAACACTACGACAATGCCTTCCGCAATGCGTCCGGCGTACTCTCAATGAACTTCCGGAGTCTCTGGACGAGACATACGAACGAATGGTGATGGGGACGAAGAAAACCAACCAAGCGCACACATATCGTATGTTGCAATGCCTCGCGGCGGCAGTTCGACCCCTTTCCGTCGCCGAGCTTGCGGAACTACTCGCGTTTGACTTTGATGTGGCTAGCGGTGGGATCCCGAAGCTTAACTCGGACTGACGGTGGGAAGATCATGAACAAGCAGTACTGTCGACTTGCTCAAGTTTGATCACCGTCGTCCCCGGCCGCCGCGGATCTCCGGTTGTTCAGTTTTCGCATTTTTCAGTGAAGGAGTTTTTGATGTCGGATCGACTTGCGACATCAACAAGAGATATCTCTCAGTACCATATTTCTCTCTCAGACGCGCACACAGTGCTCGCCCAGGCTTGTCTTGGGGTTCTACTCCGGGATCCCGAGGTCAAAAACGGCGCCGATAGCGGACCACTAACTCGATATGCCGCAGAGCACTGGGTGACTCATGCGCAGGTCAAGAATGTCGCCTCACGAATCCGCGATGGGATGGAATATCTCTTTGATCCAGACAAACCCTACTTTGAAGCGTGGGTCAAGATGCACGACGTCGATGATGATCCCATCTTATTTGGAACCATGTCGGTTCCGGAACCTGGAGCAAGACTACTGTATTATGCCGCGTTGTGTGGATTCCATGAACTAGTCGAACACCTTACTTTCAAATATCCGCAATACGCAAGTGCTCAAGGTGGTCGTCTTGGGACTGCGTTACACGTGGCAGCTTTTGCGGGCCATCTCCAGATTGTACGTTCACTGCTTCGGCACGGTGTGGGTGTCGATGTTCGAGGTTCTCGGAATCAAACACCATTGCAAGATGCATCCGAGTCGGGGCAACGTGACGTCGTTCACTGCCTTCTTGACTATGGCGCAGATGTGAATGCACAAGAAGACGACCACAGTACTCCGCTACATTGGGCAGCACATAGTGGGCATGTTGACGCCGTTCGGGTGCTACTTGACCACGATGCGGATGTTGGTTCGACGGACGATTCCGGCTGGACTCCTTTACACGACGCGACATGGGGTTCGAACTTCAAGGGCGACTATCCCCAGGTAATGCGATTGTTACTGGAGCACGGCGCGAATCCGAACGCACGAACTACCCGTTACCAGACGTCGTTACATACACTGTCAGAGTCAAGGGGTAGATCAAACGTCGACATGGCACGCATCCTGTTGGAGCATGGCGCGGACGTGGATGCTGAGGATGAGGAGGGAAGGACAGCATGGCAGGTGGCAGCGGAGGAGGAAAAGGGCGAGAGGGCGCGACTGCTCTCCGAATTTTTGTTCCGGGAGAGCACACGCTCACGAGTCGGTTGACTACGTCGAAACTACTAGCGCAATGCGGTTCGCATTCCCTCTGTCCGTCTCTGCATGAACCCACACTCATCTTGACGGCTCGTGGCGCCAAACCGGGCCCTTCGATGTACAGTATGCTACTTGTATGCTGGATATTTCGATGTCGTAGATTGTATTGTAGCCCATAGGGAAGAACCTTGAACTTGACTTGCTATCTTCTCCGAGTCCTTGGCAAGGACAGTCCCCTACTGGCAGACTTGATGTAGATCCAGCCTATGTCATCAAGCTCATGGTGTCACGGTGTTCACAAGTGACCTGGTGTAGATCACGCTACAGCTGTTCGAGCGACCGAGGAAGGCTGGGTGAGCTAAAATCAGATATACAGAACAAAGGACTGGAAATGCGAAGGCTGTGGAGAACGCGAGCTGAAAGGGATCGCTGATGTAATCGAGATCTACTTTGGAATTTCACACGCGGAGCGTGGGGTCTTGGACTTCCGAGTCCGTGTCGACACAATCCACCATCTCAGGCTGCACATACTGTATCGCCCTCGACCGCGGGTTGTCGACAAGAAACATCTTTATCGCCACCTGTACCTTGAACCCCCCTCTCGATGGACACGCGAGGCTGCCTCGTGTGTGACATTCCTTCCACGAAATCGTGTTCGGGCTTCCAATCGGCTACTTACTGTAACAAAGAGCACCAGACAATGGTGGGATCTAAACATTACACCCAGTTCCAATCGCCTGTACCTAACCTCTCTCTCTTTTTCGCTTGCAGCACTGGCGATCGCATAAAGAGTACTGCCTTAATGTCAAGGCGGCTGGTGCCAACACATTCGATGCCATCCTCTTCGCCATGAATGAAACCAAGCCTCGTCTCGTTAAGATTCCTTGGAAGTTGATTCGCGGGGACAAGGACGATTCAATCCAATACCAGAAGCTCGACACAGACATATGGTTCAAGCACACAAATAAGGACGTGAGACCTCTGTACTTTCACCGGTGGGGAATCAATGGGACGGAACTTGGGCATGGCCTCTGCATCACTGCCGACAAGAACGCTATGATGAATAAATTGCCTTTAAACCGTTGCATCGTGGATGTTACGGGTGGCAGGGCAGGGCACAAGTGGTGTGGAAATATCCTGGCGTTGCGAATGGAAATCTCATTCTTGTATGATTTATACGAGAATGTGGATATGCAAGAGGATTTAAAGCCGTTGGTGACGTACTTTGAAGAGTATGGAAAAGTAATGCCTCATCGTCGAGGTGGATGAGGCGTTGAGCATAGAGTCAGCGGATGGGTGAGAACGGTGTATGCTCGGATTTGTGTTAACGGGAGGAATAGGCGAAGGCGGGTGTAGTAGGACGAGACGAGACGGGCGACTGCGGACACGTTTGTCGATATTTTTGTCGATGACGATGATGATAATGTTGAGGTATCGCTCACCAGGCTATACTAATCACAAAACGAACTTGAGTCAAATGGAGGATAGAGACAATCTGGAAAAACATACGCACCCAGACGACCAGCAAGTGAACCCCAAAGTCCAGTCAGGGTAGCATCCTCCTCCAGCACCACTTTCGTTACCGGCCTCAGCTCCCACCCTGCGATTCGTCCATCGATCTTCCGTGACGCCGGAACTTCCTTAATCTTCGGTGATGGCCCGTCGCTCTGGCTTTTGAGGACAGGCACAGGGTAGGGTGGCAGCCCCGAAGCTAAGTGCATTCCCTACGTTGGGAGAGATTGCGTAGGATGCGGCGGGGAGACGGAGGGCGGAGGTAAATGAATAGTGATTTCGTTGACCAATATACAAGGATGCAAACGAGGAACAAAAAGACGGGCGGAAAAGTGGACAATGGTTTTAAAGATTGGGGAGGAATCAAGGTAATGAGGGGTGGGATAAGGAATGGAAAATATCTGAACCTGACAGGTGTGATAAGGTTGAGTAGCACGAGGGCATCTCTAAGATACACAATACAGGTCAGCTCACCCAAGGAAACAGAGCGCGTTGGGGTAGACACAAGACAAGGCCAAAGGATATTGAAGGTAAATCATATAGGCTTGCAGAGAAATGGAGTTGTCGGTAACTTACTACGGTCGCGGGAGGACAGTCTTCGGCCGGCTTGAGTCCCTGCGTTCCGAGTCGGAGAGCGAGCAAGCGGAGGTTGGAGACTGGCAGTGGGTGGAGAAGCGAAGGTCGAGTTTTGCACGGGGGATATCCTAAGAAACAAGTAGTGAGCGACAATCTGGGTGTCTTCAATTAAACCGGCCCCGGAGGTTCCACGAAAGACAGCGTAGCAGAACTGGGAGGCAAGGGCCATGCGGTCATTCCGTCTTGGTCTGAACTAGAGAAAAACACCTCCTGGGGTTCAAGTCGCCCTATGAACTGGAGGCGGTCCACGGATCATCGACCGCAACAGGTAAAAAATGTTTCCGGTATATCTGTCTGTACACGATATCAACGTATGAAACGGCTAAGAGCATCCGGATTCTCTTCCATTTCCTTCCGGATGGCCTTATGTCAGAGAAGACTCGGAGAGCCACAGAACTCAACGAGGTCATAAACCCGTTACAACATTGAAAACTTCCCTACAATGCCGCAGGGGGTCCAATGACAGCATATTCATCAAAACTTGTCGGGTATTGACCATATTGACCTCTGAACACTTGTGACCATACCACCGGCGTATGCTTCATCGGTCGGGTAGACATGGTCCCACCACGTCTACCGAACTGATGAAGCAGTGGGTGGTTATAATGTGACAACTCACCACGTCTACCCGACTGTTATAAACACCACCATTTGTCAGGAAATCAAACTGAGGTGTCCCCCAGATTCTACCAAGCGGGACAAGAACTGGCGAACACCTCAGTCGATCATAAAGGCACGCATAAACACGCATAATTACACCTAGGTCGTGGTTTCCGCGCCTCGGCCACCTGGCCTCGAGTCGAGGCCGGGTGAAAACGGTCTGGCCCGGGGGATAGAACAATATACTGCCAGAAACCGTTCCGGTACGACGCAATTTGAGTGTACTTTAGACATGCAACGGAAGGAAATTCTCGAAAAGAGATATAGCAAGTGAATGTGCAGTGCTAGGAAAGGGATGCTCTTGTTACAACTTGAGTGGTGTACATACCCACGCTTTCAATGACATGTCCCGCGAACAGTTCATCGTTCTCGGTTGGCAACGCGCGGGGTAGTTCGCAGGTAGCAGTGGGGAAGGAGGCTGGGGCTGGAATGCTAGGAAACAGGGGGAGCCTGCTGCGCACGCTCGTGATGGTACTGTGTCCAGAGGGAGTGTCGAGGTCAGCGCTCTACTCGTCGTGGGATATCGATGCAGAGATACCAGCCGCAGACAAAGGACGAAGGGATCGCTGATGTAATCGAGATCTAATTTACATCCGATGATATCGCCCTCGATCGCAGGTTCAAGTTATCCACGCAGACTTTGACAAGACACGTCTTCGTTACTACCACCTTTACTTTGAGCCCCCCTGTCTATGACTCGGACCACGCGAAGTTGCCTCGTGTGTGGCACTCCTTCCACGAAGTTGTGTTCGGGGTGCAAAACTGCTTCTTATTGTAACGAAGAGCATCAGAAAAAGGTGGGATCTAAGCATTATGTCGTCTGTACCTGACCCCGCTCTTTTTCGCTTGTGGCACTGGCGATCGCACAAAGAGTACTGCCTCAAGGTCAAGGCGGCTGGTGCCAACACCTTCGATGCCATCCTCTTCCCCGTGAATGAAACCAAGCCTCGTCTCGTCAAGATTCCTTGGGAGTTGAGACGCGAGGACGAGGACGATCCGACGACCCAATTCCACACGCTCGACACAGACATATGGTTCAAGCATACATTGAAGGCAGTGAGACCTCTGTACTTTGACCGGTGGGGAATCAATGGGCCGAAACTTGGGCGTGGCCTCTGCATCATGTACGACGACAACTTTATTACGAGTGGATTGCCTTTAAACCGTTGCATCGCGGATGTTACGGGAGGCAGGGCAGGGCGCAGGTGGTGTGGAAATATCCCGGCGTTGAGAGGGGAACGCTTAAACTCATATGATTTCTACGAGAACGTGGTTATGCAAAAGGATTTGAAGCCGTTGGTGACGTATTTTGAAGAGTATAACAATGTATAGTAGCATCGTCGTGGTGAGGAGAGTACCAGTAGTGGGTGGATAGCATAGATTGCAAATTATCGAGCAAACGAAGATTCCGTGACAGGAGAGTTGCAAATTGCTACCGCTTGATTGACCGAAGTTGATCGATCGTTAATCGGCCAAATTTGATCGACCAAATGTTGAGAGTGAGATCTTGAGTGAGATCCAGGAAGTTACCCTCGTTCCTGAGCGGTGCTTGTGCTCTTGGTGGTGGCTACCACCGGATCATCGATGTACAGAAGTAAGCCCAAACGAAGACGACCGCCATCTCAGGATGTTCATAGTTGCCGACGAATAGGGAGTAGATGCGGACTACATCCGTTTCGTCTGCGTGATTTCGGTGTAGAGGTGGAGGAGGCGTTGAGCGTAGACTAAGTGGATGGTGATGGCGGTAGTCGGATAACAATTTGTCGTTGGTGATGATTGGGGAGTGGGAGAGATGAATAGGTGTGCTAGCTGCGGGAGAGATGGGATTGGAGGTAACATTACCAACAGCAACATTGGCCCTCCTTCAGCGCTCCGTGGGCAACGAACTTTACACAATCTCCCTACAGGCCGAACGCAACACGACTGAACACGATCGTGCCCGCAAGAGTGTGAGCGGGGTCGTCGGCATCGTGAGAGGTGTTGACGGGAGGAAGAGGGGAAGGCGGTGCAGAAGAACAAGACGATACGGGCGACTGCGGACACGATGGTCGATCTTGTTTATCGATGACGATGATGATAACATAGAGGTATCGCTCACCTATCTTGAGCACAAAACGAACTTGAGTCACATAGAGGATAGAGACAATCGAGAAAAACATACGCACCCAGACGACCAGCAAGCGAACCCCAAAAGTCCGCAAGGGAAGCATGTTTCTCCAGCCTGGGCCCCGAATGCGTGATGCACCCATCGCTTGTAGATCTTCCGTGACGCCTGATCGTCCATAATATTCGGCAATACCCCGTCCCCGGACTTGGAGGTTCCACGAAAGACAGCGCAGCAGAATCGGGAGGCGAGGGCCATGTGAGGCAGGTTTAGTATGCCCCACACGGGTTGGAGACGTGGGAACTGATGTTTACCATGATACCGCGGACCTCGAGTTCAGTTCCGTGGTAAGAGCTCAGCTTCGCAGCCGGGCTTTCAACTCTACTACAGACAAGAAATCATCGCACGTCATTGTGGAGATGGTTGCTTGGCGCACGGGTGAGAGGAGGTCCTGGTTGTCAGTTGTCGAATGGCTCGTCCACTGGGTAAAGTGGGTTCATGGAGAAGGCTTTGTCTACGCGGAGTGGGAGCCATTCAAGTTGCGTTGAAGTCGTCGTCACTCAGTAGCCTGAGTATAACTTAGTGAACGTGGGTAACGGCAATTGCCGCGATGCCGGTTATGCAGAGAACAATGCAATCTTCGTTCCCAGTGTGCCACCACTTCACTGCATTTTGCAGAAGCTGAACGGGACCTTGACTACGACTCAAAGAGCTGGTACTAAGACTCGGAGGCCCCTTCGTCCTCAGAGCCTACCATTATCAATGGGCAGTCAGAGGTTTGTCTACGGCCTTCGCTTGCCATGATATTACTGGACTCGTCGTTCAATTAGCATCCGTCCGCCCTCCCTACAGGGTGATCTGCCCTCCAGTGAGACGATTATTCGCGCTCTAGGTGCCTCCTTCAGCATCCTCGTGTCACCTGCAGCGAGTGCTGACTTTTTGTGGCACAGACGACAGTTACAGACGTTCAACGACTCGGACAATCAGCACGCTCCCAGACGATGTCTTGCTCGACATATTTGATTTTTATCGACAGAATCACGACTACTCTCTTCGCATGGTATGGGAATGGCACTTGCTGGTGCATGTGTGTCAAAGATGGCGACAAATCATATTTGGGTCACCACTCCGTCTCAATCTCGAAATTCTCTGCGAAGCTGGAACTCTTGTCAGGAAGAATCTCGGTACCTGGCCGGTCTCCCTTCCCATCACCATTGATTACGGCGACCTCCCGTGGGACGCTCTACCCAGTGATTATGAAGTAGATAATGTCATTACTGCACTTGAGAATCCCGATCGTGTATGTCGTATCAGGCTCGAGTTATGTAGCTCACAGTTGGAGCAGATGGTCGAAGTGATGCAGAATCCGTTTCCTGTGCTGACACATCTCGACATTGGCTTGTTAGATGACCATATTGAACCCCTTACCAGTGGATTCTTGGGAGGATCTGCACCATGTTTACGGGAGCTCCTGGTATTTGACGTTCCCTATCCAGCATTACCGACACTTCTTTTCTCCACCAATAACCTCGTCAACCTCAATGTCTCCATGCCCCCGAATGGTGAAATTTCACCCGAGGCAATGGTTGTGGGTTTGGCCGCGTTGCCTAAGCTCGAAACCCTTCTCATTATATTCCAATATCCTTTTTCCCGCCAAATACTACGCCTGCCCGTATCACGGATTGTCCTCCCTGCTCTCACCTACTTTCACTTCCAGGGTGTGAGCGGGTATCTGGAGGACCTCGTTTCCCGAATGGACAGCCCCCAACTGAACCATCTCGACATAGCTTACTCGAGTCAGCTTATTGACGTTCCGGTTTCTGAACTCCCCAAGTTTGTCAATCGCTCAGTGGGACCCAAGTTAGCCCAATTCAAGCATGCGGAAATCAGGTTTTTTAATTACAACATCTACCTCACCATGTCGAATTGGCACCGCGAAACATGGTCTATGCTCTCATTTGAAGGCCATGACTGGCCAGCTCCCCGCATAACCGAGTTGCTCGGCCAATTTTCCGCAACCAAGATACTCTCTAATGTGGTTCATCTCATGCTGGAGGCCGATCCCGATGTAGAGGCTCTGGACGACGTTGAATGGCTGTATCTCCTCTGTCAATTCTCCGCCGTGCAGAGCTTGCATGTACCTCAGCACCTTGCAGGGTATGTCACCCTTGCACTGAAAGACGTCACGGGGGAGGTGGCCACCGAAGTGTTGCCATCTCTTAACTCGCTTTTCTTAGCGGGTCAGTCGGCGTCATCTATTGGGAAGTTCGTCGCTGCCCGGGCATCCTCTGATTGCCCTGTAACCGTCGTCGACACCATAACGGAGTTTTGCAAAAGACTCGACTCGGAGGACACCGTCAAGTTCTATACCAGGTACATGCACTATCGCCCGGTGTTTCACGTTCAAAGATTCTGATCGTGACTCATTTAGGAGATGACCATTCATGCAGACAATTATTTACAACATTTTTCACGATCCGTATATCCGTACGAATTTTACAATGGACTGTTGTGATGGTAGACTTTGACTTTTGTGCGAGCAGCCTAGGTACGAGGTTTTACTACACCCGAATGCTCAACATGTCACGGTGTACTAAGTGCCAGAGAACCACGATAAGATGTACGCGACACTCAAAAGAGAGGGAACGATAATAGACTCACAGTTGTTATTTCTTGCTGCTCGACGAGTTAAAGTTGAGATTTGAGTTTGTGCATCGGCGTTCCATCGCCTCTAAAATGTGAGAGAGGGGGGACGACGAGAGAATGCATAGTATCAGACGCGGATATTCACATCCAAACTCGGACATGTTAGCTCCGAGAAATTGACCAGATGGAATGAGTGATAGGTCTCGTATCGAGTGGCGACTGAGCGTCGACCCCTCAACTTTACGTTGACTGCCACGTCCTCACTTTTCTCTGGTGTGCTGAGGGGCTACGCAGGGGTCGAATCACGCTGTCAATAACCCTCGTTGTCTGTCTCTCTCCAAGTCGCTCCATTTCATCATGATGACGCCGAACGCACCCGCTCATTGATCCCGTTTCTGATAGGCAAACTGGTTCAGAACGATAGAGCAGCGTCTCTGTTCTACAAGAAGAGAATGTGATAGAATACAAGAAACGTCCGCTGCTGCTGGTTTGTAGCACTTCAAAGTTGTACACTCAAGCGTGGGCGGCGCAGCTTACAGATGATGCCCTTGATGACATCGGAAGCTATATCTACACAGGTCAGCATCATGATGGTCAATGGAAGCGAGATCTTTATATGAGTACCTTGCTCGGCCAATGCATCATGATAAACGAAAACTAATGAATGTCCGAATATCATAACATGTTACGCATCGGACTGTAACGCACTGCACGGACGACGTACCCTGAGTCGCCGCGCCGATATGAAGCGAAGGACGGACAAGTCGGCGACGCGGAGGTTGCCTGAGTGCGTGCACACGAATTATTTTTTGCCGGGCATGACTAATGCACGTGACGCAAATCGTGCGGCGTACAAAATGCCGATGGCGGCAAGAATTGTCTCGTTGAGCACTTCGGTTGCGCTTGTATCCTTTCCCCGGATGATGCGCCTCCCCGCCATGTGTTTCGAGCACGGGTAGTGATGCGCGCTGGGAATGTTGGGGCCCGAGACCGAGACCGAGTGCGGCGAGGTCCGCGTTCCTGTGCACGGGTGTGTTCGCGCACGCAGAGGGCGTTCTAGGGCTGAAGCACCGCCTTGGCGTGCGAATCATCCAGCAGGATCGTTGTGGCTGCCGAATGGCTAGGTGAGGCCGGAGGCATGGCGGGAGGGTGCGATTGGCGACGATGAGGCGCGGCTCCGCTCGGGTGGAGCAAGAGCCGCCCATGGCTTTCGAGGTCTTTCATCGTTTACACTTCACGAGCTGTCTGCGTCGATTAGCAATGATCTGACACAACAAGTGAAGCAAAAGATGTCGGGAGGCAACCTCATAAGCCCTGAGTTCTGCTATCACGGGTAAAACAAACAAAGAGAGTTGGATCGGCATTTTTCATTATCCGAAGGATAAAATGGGTTGAGTAGGAAAAGAGTAAGGACGCACGATAACGATCTTCAGTAAGTCCGAGCGTACCAAGTGCGCGCACAGCGATGAGGCCGTGCGACCCTTCTCAAACGTATGCAAGATCATGTCGTAGATGCTGTGCGGCTGTGTGGGGCTCCAGACCATGATATCAAGCCATGCGCGTGTGCAGGGCACAAATAAGTATACATGGATGCTGACGGAGCACGGGGTCACAAGGAGCGCAGGAGGAGCGTCCTGTTTCAAGTTAGTCGAGGATCTTGCGTGTCGTGAAGGACAGCGTCATCGAGGTCGCGCTGGAAAAGTGGGATGGGTGGTGACTCGAGCTCGAGTGGGGAAGCGAACGTCCGATAGACTACGCGACAAAGCAAACACAGTCAAACCCGCATTTTCCTCGGCGGGTTTTTTTGTTAAGACTCCTTCCCTCCTTCGCCTAACATTATCAATGGCTAAAAAAAAAACAAAAAACAGTATCAAAGGGCAGTCAGGGGTTTGTCTAAGGCCTTTACTTCCCAAATTACTATCATGTCTAGGGAGTTGAAAAAAATTTCGGAAGAACTTGAATATCTTGGGATCGGATGCACAGATGCCACTCAAACTTTTACAAGCCAGTAGCCTGACATCTATTCTATACAGCTATGTACTTTTTATTACCAGGGAATGTGCTTAAAGTGAAGCGGAATGTTTCCGGATGTGAGTGGTCCAAATCCAGGGAGTTGAAAAAAAATCGTCACGCCGGGTCACGGCGGCTCCTGTGGCATTTGAGGCACTACGAGCCATGGACTTGTAGCGGTGTTTGAATATTCCCGATGATCCCCCGCTCTGATGTCACGCTCAACACCATATTCCATATTGACGGTGCAATACATCTCCAGCATGTCCAAATCTTTGCGTGTGTGGTTGGGTGACTTAAGTGTGCCATCTTGTAAATTTTGGTGTGAATAGCTTGAGTGAATGTATCAGAATGAACAAATAGTACCTGAAATCCTCATTTAGCCGCAACTGATCCTCAGATTTTGTACCATCGAGTCGAGTTGTCTCTCTGATATTTCGAGGGGGTATTTACATAGTATGAATCTAATGGGATCTGCAAAAAGAATTACGAACAAAGGACTAGGTGTGCGAAAAAACTTGATTTTTCATCTCCCTGGGATTTTTCATCCCGTTGGACATGATAGTACTGAATTCATTGTTCAATTAGCATTCGTCCGCCCTCCCTACAAGGTGATCCGTCTTCCAAGGAAACCTCAGATACCGGGGAGATTGGCACTCTAGGTGCCTCGTTTAACATCCTCGTGGCACCTGTAGCAAGTACTAACTTTGTATGGCACAGGTAAGAGTGCAGCGACAATCGGCACGATCCCAGACAATGTCTTGCTCGACATATTTGATTTTTATCGAATGGATTTTGTCTATGCTAGTATGTGGCCTGCATGGAAATGGAGGTTACTGGTGCATGTATGTCAAAAATGGCGACGACTCATATTTGAGTCACCACTCCGTCTCAAACTCGAAATTCCCTGCTATTCTGGTTCTCCCATGAAGAAACTAGGTGTTTGGCCAGCTTCCTTTCCCATCGTTGTTTATTACGGCGGCAATTCTGAGTTGGAAGAAACAGACAACCTCGTTGCTGCACTTGAGCACCGCGATCGTGTCCGTCATATCATGCTCGATGTATGGGACACACAGTTGCGGAAGGTCATCGCAGTGATGCAGAAGCCATTTCCGCTGCTGACACAACTCAAGATCATCTTGGCGGTGGAAGGAGATGTACCAGCAAGTGTACCAGCCCTTCCCAATGAGGATCTGCACCATCTTTACAGGAGCTCATACTATGCGACATTCCCTGTCCGACATTACCAACACTTCTTTTGTCCGCCAATAACCTCATTACCCTCAGGGTCATCATACCTGCTACTACTGGCCTCATTTCACCCGAGGCAATGGTTGTGGGTTTGGCTGCATTGCCGAAGCTCGAAGATCTTCTCATTAAAACCGAATGGCCCTTTTCCCGCCAAATACGCCCGCCCGGAACACGGATTGTCCTTCCTGCTCTCACCGCCATTGGCCTCACCGGCGTTAGCGACTATCTGGAGGACCTCCTTGCCCGAATAGACAGCCCTCAACTGGACCATCTCAACATACAATACTCGACTCCGCTTGTTGACGTTCCGGGTTTCGAACTCGCCGAGTTTGTCGATCGTTCATTAGGCTCCAAGTTGACCCTATTCAAGCATGCGGAAGTTAGTTTTTCCAGTCGCGCGATCTTTTTCGGAATGTTGGACTCTTGGTTGGATTGCTACCCCGGAGCAAGTGTCACATTTCAAGGGTGTAGCTGGCCAGCTTCCCGCGTAACCGAATTGCTCGGGCCCCAATTTTCCGCGACCAAGGTACTCTCCAATGTGGTTCATCTCAAGCTGGAGGCCGATCCCGATGTGAAGGTTATAAACAACGTTGAATGGCTGCATCTCTTCCGTCAATTCCCCGCCTTGCAGTGCATGCATGTATCTCGGCGCCTTGCAGGGTATGTTACCCGTGCACTGAAAGACATCACGGGGGAGTTGGCCACCGAAGTGTTGCCATCTCTTAACTTGATTTGCTTATCGGGTCGGTCGGGATCAGATATTAGGAAGTTCGTCGCCGCCCGCAAGCTCTCTGGTCGCCCTGTAGGCGTCGTCAAGACCCTAACCTCGTTTTGTAAAAGACTCGACTCGGAGGACACCGTCAAGTTCTATACCAGGTACATACACTATAGCCTGATGTATCACATTCGGTGGTTCTGATCGTGACGCATTTAGTGATTCACGGGCATGACCATTCATGCAGACAAGATTATCTACTACATTTGTCACAAGTCCGTAGATCTGTATGAATTTTACAATGGACTGTTGTGATGGGACTTGAACTAGGAGTTTTGTGCGAGCTGCCTTGGTACCGGGTTCTACACTAGCGCCAGTAAGCGAGAACTGCAATGATGTACGCGACTTTGAAAAGAGAGATATCAATATGTGAGAGCCTGAGGGGGACGACGAGAGAATACATAGTGTGGGACACGGATATTTACATCCAAACTCGGACATGGTCGCGCTCTGGGAAATCGACCAGATGGAGCGAGAGATGGGTCTTGTGTCTGAGTCGACCCCACAACTTTACGCCTGGAATATCGCCATGGCCTCGCTTTTTCCCTGGCGTGCTGAGGGACCACGCAGGTTGAATACGCGTCGCTGTCAATATAAATCATTCTCTCTCCGAGCCGCCCCATTCCATAATGATGGCGCCGAGAGGACCCGCGAACCCATCAGCGCGGAATCGTCGAACCGCTCTGCACCCCGTTCCAACTAGGACCTGGATTGGAGGAGCGCACCGGACCGCAACCAACCAGCGATGCTGCTCTTTAAGCTTGCGGTGTGCAAAGTGCCGATGACGACGAGAAGTGCCACGTTGTGCCTTCCTCGCTACGTGTTTTCGAGGGCGGGTAGTGGCGCGCTGGAGATGTTGGGGTCTGAGTGCGGCGAGGTCCGCGTTCCTGTGCACGAGTGTGCTCGCGCACGCAGAGGGTGGTGGAGCTGAAGCACTGCCTTAGCGTGCGAATCATCCTGCAGGATCGTTGTGGCTGCCGAATGGCTGGGCGAGGCCAGCTCTCACTCCGAAGAGGCATGGCGGGACGATGCGATTGAGGACGATGAGGCGCGGCCCTGCTCGGGTGGAGTGAGAGCAGCACATGGCTTTTCGAGGTCTTTGCTCGTTTACACTTCACGATCTGTCTGCGTCGATTAGCGATGATCTGACGCAACAAGTAAAGCAAAGATGTTGGGAGGCAACCTCGTAAGCCCCGAGTTCTGCTATCACGGGGTATAACAAACAAAGAGAGTTGGATGGACATTTTTCATTATCCAAAGGATAAAATGGATTGAATAGGGGGGATAAAAGGGTAAGGACGATCTTCGGCAAGCCCGAGCGAGTCCCGCGCACGCACAGCAATGACGCCCGTGCGATCTTTCCCAAACGTGTGCAAGATCATGTCGTAGACGCTGTGCGGAGTTCCAGAACATGATATCGAGCCTTCACGCGTGCGGGGCACAAATAAGTATACACGGAGGCTGGTGGAGCCTGAGCACGGGGTCGCAGAGAGCGCAGGAGGAGCATGCCGATTCGTCGGTGAGCTTGCACCGAGGTGAGCTGAGCCGCAACGGGACAAACGAAGCACAACCAAACACTCAATTTTTCGGCGCGTTTTTTTGTCAAGAGATTATCCATGGCTAAAAAAAGAAAAACAGTATCAAAGGGCAGTCAGAGGTTTGTCTAGGGCCTTTGCATCCCAAATTACTGAATTCATTGTTCCATTAGCATTCGTCCGCCCTCCCTATCGAGTGATCCGTCCTCCAGGGAGATTGGCGCTCTAGGTGCATCCTTCAGCGCCCTCGTGGCACCTGTAGAGTACTAACTTTGTGTGACACAGATGAGAGTGCAACAACAATCGGCACGCTCCCAGACGATGTCTTGCTCGATATATTTGATTTCTATCGAATGCCAGAGGGTCATGAAGACTTTCTTTACCCTGAATGGGAATGGCACTTACTGGTGCATGTATGTCAAAGATGGCGACAACTCATATTTCAGTCACCACTTCGTCTTGAACTCGAAATTCTCTGCGAATCTTGGACTCCTACCAGGAAGAAACTCCGTATTTGGCCGGCTTCCATTCCCATCAGTATTACTCACTACAGCGAATCTGAGTGGGACGACGATGACACAGACAACATCATTGCTGCACTTGAGCACCCCGATCGTGTACGTCGTATCAAGCTCGACGTGGGGGATACACAGTTTCCAGAGATCGTCGCACTGATGCAGAAGCCATTTCCGCTGCTGACATGTCTCGACTTCGGCTTAGTGGAAGGAGATGTACCAGCCCTTCCCGATGAATTCTTGGGAGGATCTGCACCGTGTTTACGGGAGCTCATACTATCTAACATCCATTATCCCGCATTACCAACACTTCTATTGTCCACCAATAACCTCATCACCCTCGACGTCAACATACCTGCTACTGGCACCATTTCACCCGAGGCAAGGTTGTGGGTTTGGCTGCATTGCCGAAGCTCAAAAACCTTCTCATTGTAATCGAATCGCCTTTTTCCCGCCAAATACGCCCGCCCGGAACACGGATTATCCTTCCTGCCCTCACTTACATTAACTTCACCGGCGTTAGCGAGTATCTGGAGGACCTTGTTTCTCGAATAGACAGCTTTCAACTGGACCACCTCATCATAACTTACTCGACTCCGCTTGTTGTCATTCCGGGTTTTGAACTCCCCAAGTTTGTCGATTGCTCATTAGGCTCCAAGTTGACCCTATTCAAGCATGCGGAAGTTAGTTTTTCCGGCGACGAGATCTCCTTCAGAATGTCGGATTGGCCCGGCGGGTACACCGAAACAAGTGTCATCGCATTTACAGGGTATGGCTGGCCAGCTTCCCACATAACCAAGTTGCTCGGGCCCCAATTTTCCGCGACCAAGGTACTTTCCAATGTGGTTCATCTCAAGCTGGAGGCCGATCCCGATGTGAAGGTTATAAACAACGTTGAATGGCTGCATCTCTTCCGTCAATTCCCCGCTTTGCAGTGCATGCATGTATCTCGGTGCTTTGCAGGGTATGTCACCCGTGCACTGAAGGACATCACGGGGGAGGTGGCCACCGAAGTGTTGCCATCTATTAACTTGATTTGCTTGTCCGGTCAGTCCCCAGTCACATCATCTGTTAGGAGGTTCGTCGCCGCCCGCAAGCTCTCTGGTCGCCCTGTAACCGTCGTCAAGACCCTAACGTCGTTTTGTAAAATACTCGACTCGGAGGACACCGTCAAGTTCTATACCAGGTACGTACACTATATATAGCCGGTGTTTTGCATCCGATGGTTCTGATGGTGACCCATATAGGTGATCATGACCATTCATGCTGATGACATTATCTACTACATTTGTCACAAATCCGTAGCTCCGTACGAAATTTACAATGGACTGCGGTGATGGGTCTTGGACCAAGACTTTTGTGCGAGCAGCCTGGGTACCGGGTTCTACACTGGCACCCGAACGTTCAACAAGTGTAGTGCGCGAGAACCGCAATAGGATGTACGCGACTTTGAAAAGAGAGGGTGGTGCTAACAAACTCGCAGTTGAAGTTAAGATTTGAGCCAGTACCTTTCGCCTCCAGCCTAGTTTAGCATGTGTGAGCCTGAGGGGGACGACGAGAGAATACACATCTAAACTCGGACATGCACTCCAGGATATCGACTAGACGGAGCGATAGATGGGTCTCATATCTGGGTCAACCCCTCAACTTTACGCCTGACATATTGCAACGACCTCGCTTTTCCCTGGTGTGATGAAGGACCACGCAGATTGAATAACACGCGTCGCTGTCAATATCAATAATTCTCTCTCCGAGTCGCCCCATTCCATCATGATGGCGCTGAGAGGTCCCGCGAACCCATCTCGTTTCTTATAGGCACACCGGTTCGGAACGATAGAGCAGCGTCCCTATTCTACAAGAAGAAACGAAAAAATACAAGAAACGCCCGCTGCTGCTGATTGGTAGCACTTCACATTTGTACACTCAGGCGGCGGCGCAGCCTAAATGACACCCTTTATGATACAGTATCGGAAGCTATATTTTACATACGTCAGCAAAAGCGAGATTATACGTGCCTGCTCAGCCAATGCGCAAACGAAAACCAATCAATGACCAGGAATCAGCACGTTTTGCGCATCTGCCCATGGAGGACGTACCCTGAGTCGGGGCGCCGATATGCTGCGAATGGACGGACAAGTCGACGACGCGGAGGTCGTGCGTTCCATACACCTTCGCGCCGCGATCGACGTGACAAGCTCCTCACCCATCTGTATCGGACCATCCTGCGTTGAACCAGTCCGGAGCAGTCAGTCAGTCAGTCCATCAAGCTAAGGGTTTTTTCGTGCGTACCGATGATGTCGCCGAGGAACGATGTCTTTCCAAGTCGGCGCCCAAACTTGATCAGCTAGACCATATTTTTAAAGTCTGACAAGTGCGCACTGCGCACCAATGAGCACATACATGTTAGTCTCGTAAATGCACACTCTATCCGAATTTATTTATCCACGAAGTAGTCCGGGTCTAGTTACGCCGGCTGCGCGAAGTGGTCGCGTGCAAGTATGCGGCGTCGCATGAGCCTGCCATCCAGTAAGACGGCAGAAGGCACGCCCGATAGTCCCGCGTGACCTTCAAAACCGACACGAGGGTAGTACTTCTTCCCAGGCCCAGGCGGGTCTTCACAAAATTGTCATTATCAGCACCTCCATCGGAGGAGAGAGAAGAAATATTCCCACGCTCAGCGTCAACGACGCAAGGGAACTTACCACTTCCGGCACGACTCAGAGTAGCCCCGCGTGGCTTTTCGAGGTCTTCGATCGTTTACGCTTCATGATCTGTTGGATTAGCGATGATCTGACACAACAAGTGAAAAGATGTCGGGAGGCAAACTCATAAGCCCCGAGTTCTGCTATCACGAGGTAAAACAAACAAAGAGAGTTGGATAGGTGTTATTCATCATCCGAAGGATAAAATAGGGGGATAAAAGAGTAAGGACGCACGATAATGGTCTTCAGCAAGCCTGCCAGCGAGCATGTCCCACGCCCGCACAACGATGGGTCCGTGCGATTTTCCCCAAACGAATGCAGGATCACGTAGTAGACGCTGTGCGGCTGTGCAGAGCTCCAGACCATTGGCAGCCATGCACTCGTGCGGGCACAAATAAGTCCCAGGGTGTGCAGGAAGAGCGTGCCGTTTAGGTCGAGGAGCTTGCAAGGACAGTGTCGTCGAGGTCACGCTTGAAAAGGCAAGGTGCCATTCGTGATTGGGGCCCGAGCGGGGAATCTCGAAGCTTGCAAGTCGTGCATTCACGCGAGACCCGCTCAGCACTGGAACCAGGAATTGATCTTTCAGCGAAAAATCTTGAAAAAAAATGTGACTCAGACACAAAGATTATTTTGTGACAATAAATTGGAGAAAGATTTAAAGTTTATGGAACACATGATGTCTAATTTGCCCGTTTTGGACTACCATGTGATCTACAAACTTTAAATCCTGCGCTAATTTATTGTCACAAAAAAAATCTTTATGTCTTGGTCACAATTTTTCCAGTGTCAGGCTGGGCTACGGGACAAAGCAAACACAACCAAAGACGGCGCGTTGATACTGTACAGTACGGCACTAAGACCCCTTCCTCCTTCATTAAGCTTCATTGCTTCATCCTCAGCGCCTAACATTATCAATGGCTGGTCCAAAAAGAAAAAGAAAAAGAGTATCAAAGGGCAGTCAGAGGTTTGTCTAAGTCCTTTGCTTCCCAAATACTGAACTTATTGTTCAACTAGCATTCGTCCGCCCTCCTTACCGGGTGATCTGTCCTCTAGGGAGGCCTCACATACCGGGGAGACTGTTTGCGCTCTAGGTGCC
Organism: Lactarius trivialis; assembly: GCA_003315845.1. Classification (NCBI taxonomy): domain Eukaryota; kingdom Fungi; phylum Basidiomycota; class Agaricomycetes; order Russulales; family Russulaceae; genus Lactarius; species Lactarius trivialis. Next base: position 29,383 of record QFDV01000479.1, read on the forward strand.
TCCTTCAGCATCCTCGTGGCGTCTGTAGCAAGTACTGACTTCGTGTATCACAGGTGAGGGTTACAGACGTGCAACGACAATTAACATACTCTCAGACGATGTCTTGCTCGACATATTTGATTTCTATCGAATGAATTGCCATCTCTATCCATGGAGATGGGACTTACTGGTACGCGTATGTCAAAGATGGCGACAAATCATATTCCAATCACCAGTCCGTCTCGAACTCGAACTTCTCTGCTATTCTCAAACTCTTGTCAGGAAGAATCTCGGTGTCTGGCCAGCCTCAATTCCCATCATGATTGATTACAACTGCCATGGAGGGGGCAAACCACCTGATGAGGATGAGGATGAAATAGACAACATGGTTGCTGCACTTGAGCACCCTGATCGTGTAAGTCGTATCAAGCTTGATATATGGGACACACAGTTGGCGAGGTTGGTTGCAGTGATGCAGAAGCCATTTCCGCTGCTGGTAGATCTCAACATCAACTTGGATGAAGGAGATGTACCAGCCCTTCCTGGTGGATTCTTGGGAGAATCTGCACGATGTTTACAGAAGCTCACACTATCCAACCTTCCCTATCCCGCATTACCAACACTTCTTTTGTCCGCCCATAACCTCATCATCCTCGAGCTCATCATACCCGCTAATAACCCCATTTTACCCGAGATGATGGTTGAGGGATTGGTCGCGTTGCCCAAGCTCAAAGAACTTCAGATTGCATTCCTATCGCCTTTTCCCCGCCAAATACGCCCGCCCGTAACACGGATTGTCCTTCCTGCTCTCACCTACTTATCCTTTCATGGCGGGAGCGGGTATATGGAGGACCTCGTTGCCCGAATGGACAGCCCTCAACTGGACAATCTCCACATAAATTACTCTCGTGACGTTCCGATTTCCGAACTCCCCAAGTTTATCGATCGCTCACTAGGCCCCAAGTTAACCCTATCAAAGCATGCGGTAGTTGGTTTTTTCAGTGACAACATCTCCTTCGAAATGTCGGATTGGTACACGCTTTTTAACGCACATCTACCAAATAGTGCGAAAGCGTGCACCCGAGAGACCGAAACAAGTTTCATCACATTTACCGGGTGGGGCTGGCGAGCTGCCCGCATAACCGAGTTGCTCGACCCTTTCGCGACCGGGCTACTCTCCAATGTAGTTCACCTCAAGCTGGAGGCCAAGCCCGATGTAGAGGATATCGACGGCGTTGACTGGCTGCATATCGACGGCGTTGATTGGTTGCATATCTTCCGTCAATTATCCGCTGTCCAGTGCCTGCATGTACCTGAGTCCCTTGCAGGGTATGTCACCCTTGCACTGAAGGACATCACAGGGGAGGTGGCCACCGAAGTATTGCCATCTCTTAACTTGATTTGCTTATCCGGTCGGTCGCCATCATCTGTTAAGAAGTTCGTCGCCGCCCGCAAGCTCTCTGGTCGCCCTGTAACCGTCGTCAAGACCCTAACCTCGTTTTGTAAAAGGCTCGACTCGGAGGACACCGTCAAGTTCTATCACAGGTACTATCACAGGTACATACCTTATAGCCCGGTGTTTCATATTCGATGGTTCTGATCGTGACGCATTTAGGGAATCATTGGCATGACCATTCATGAAGACGAAATTATCTACTAAGTTACATATTTCACGATCCGTACATCCGCACGAATTTTACAAAGGACTGTTGTGATGGGTCTTTGACTAAAACTTTTGTGTGAGCAGCCTGAATACTGGGCGAATTCTACACTGGCACCCGAACGTTCAACAAGTGTATTGATCGAGAACCACAATACGATGTACGCGAATTTGAAAAGAGGAAGACGCTAACAGAATTCGCAGTGCAAGTTGAGATTTGAGCCGGTGCTCATCACCTCAACCCTAGTCTAGCATGTGAGAGAGCGTGAGGGGACGGCGAGAGAATACATAGTAGCGTCGGATACGGTTATTCACATCCAAACCCGGACATGTTCACGTTCCGGGAAATCGACCGGATGAAGGGTCTCCTATCTGGGTCAATTTGCGATGACCTGGAATATCGCCACGACCTCGCTTTTCCCTGGTATGCTGAGGGACTAATACGCGTTGCCGTCAATGGCAATAATTCTCTCCGAATCGCCCCATTCCATCATGATGGCGCCTCGCGGACCTGCGAACAACCGTCCCGTTTCTGATAGGCAAACTAGTGTCTCTGTTCATAGGAAGGGAATGAAAAAATACAGGAAACGTCGCTGCTACTTCAAATTCGTATACTCAAGCGTCGGCAGCGCAGCTGAGACGACGCCCTTGATGATATCGGAAGCTATATTTTACACACATCAGCATCATATTGGCTAGCGGAAGCGAGATTATACGTGCCTTGTTCGGCTAATGCGTAGACGAAAACTAATGAATGGCCAAATATCAGCACATTTTACGCATCGGACTGCACTGCACATGTAGGACGCATGTGTGCAATACCGCGGGAGAGCATAGCCGATTGTGCGGAGAATAGAGGTGTCATTCATCACTGTGCGCTGGTTGAGCTGGTACGATGTACCGAGCAAGGTCATTGGCTCGGGACACGGGCATACCAGTAACCGTCAGCCAGCTGCTGCGGTGTGATATTGGGATGGATGAGGATGGCACATCGTGGTTTTCGAGCCGGGAGTTAATGAGCTGGAAGATGTCTGGGTGGTGCGCGACGAGCTGAGCGACCTGGTCCCTTGACAGGTGTGCACCACATATACGACGAAGCAGCGGAAAATGTAAGTAGGTCGTGCGCGGAGGATTGTTGGCGAGGATGAACTTTGGTTTCCTTGGATTACTAATCTTGTAGGGCGCGTCAGTCAAGGTGTTCTCGTGGTGAGGCTTGGGCACAACGTGGAACCAATGGTGGTTCTCCTAGTCGGGCGGTGCAGTCCTCCAGGTGCACGGTATCCCAGCCAAGGTGGTGAGACTCGAGAGGCGTTGCGAGGTTGGCCAGGCGAGCGGCGGCCAGGACAGAGAGCCAAGAGAGCGCATGATTGGTGGTGTCAACGGGGAGTTAACTTGAAGGCTGGGGTGCAGTGAGCACTAAATACTGCAACACTGGAAGCAGAGCAATAAGTGGGGGGATGAAAGAGTAAGGACGCACGATATTGATCTTCAGCAAGCCCGAGCGTACCCCGCGCCCGAACGGCGATGAGGCCCTTGCAATTTTCCCCAAACCTATGCAAGATCATGTCGTAGACGCTGTGCGGTTGTGCGGAGCCCCAGACCATGATATCAAGCCACGCGCGCGTGCGGGACACAAATAAGTATGCATGGAGGCTGATGGAGTGCGGGGCCGCAGGAGCGCAGGAAAAGCGTCTGTTTAGTCGAGGAGCTACAGTACGCGCCACTGGACCCGAAAAAAATGTGGCTAAGACATAAATGTTTTTTCGTGACAATAAGTAAATTAGGGTGAGATTTAACTGGCCAAAACAGGCACATCAGCCATCATGTGATCTACAAACTTTACTAAATCCTAGTCACATTTTTTGCCAAAAGATCAATTGCGATCGAGGTGGGAGAGGAATGAGCTCGGCGGAAGCTCGCTTGAGCAAGAACACGCTAAGCTACGGGACAAAACAAACACAAACCCGCATTTTGTTTTCGGCGCGTTGTTTTAGTTACAGAGTAAGACTCCTCCTCAGACCGTAACATTATCAATGGCTGGTCAAAAAAAAAAAGGAAAAACCAAGGGAAACACAGTATCAGAGGGCAGTCCGAGGTTTGTCTAAGGCCTTTGTTCCCAAATAACTGAATTCAGTGTTCAATTAGCATTCGTCCGCCGTCCCTACCGGGTGATTTGTCCTCTGGGGAGACATCACATACCGGGGAGAATGTTTGCGCTCTAGGTGGGTGCCTCCTTCAGCATCCTCGTGGCACCTGTAGCGAGTACTAACTTTGTGTGACACAGGTGGTAGTAGTCACAGACGTGCAACGACAATCGACGCGCTCTCAGATGATGTCTTGCTCGACATATTTGATTTCTATCGAATACTAGAGGAGTGTGAAGAGTTTCTTTACCCTGAATGGGAATGGCACTTGCTGGTGCATGTATGCCAAAGATGGCGACGACTCATATTTCAATCACCACTCCGTCTCGACCTTGAAATTCCCTGCGAATCTTATACTTCTACCAGGAAGAGTCTCCGTATTTGGCCAGCTTCCGTTCCCATCAGTATTACTCACCACGGCGAATCCGAGTGGGACAACGTTGAAAAAAAGAACATCATTGCTGCACTTGAGCACCCCAATCGCGTTCGTCGTATCAAGCTCGAAGTGGGGGATACACAGTTGTCGGCGGTCGTCGCAATGATGCAGAAGCCCTTTCCGCTGCTGAAAATTCTCAATATCGACTTGGTGGAAGGCGAAGTACCAGCCCTTCCCGATCGATTCTTGGGGAGATCTGCACCGTGTCTACAGGAGCTCATACTATCCAACATTCCGTGTCCCACATTGCCAACACTTCTTTTGTCCGCCAATAACCTCATCACCCTCGAGCTCAACATACCCGCTATTGACCCCATTTTACCTGAGGCGATGGTTGTGGGATTGGCCGCGTTGCCGAAGCTCGAAAACCTTCTCATTGTAATCGAGTCGATCGATTCGCCTTTTCCCCGCCAAATACGCCTGCCCAGGACACGGATTGTCCTTCCTGCTCTCACCGACTTAGACTTCAACGGCGTTAGCGAGTATCTGGAAGACCTCGTTTCCCAAATAGACAGCCCTCGACTGGACCGTATCACCATAGATTCGACTCCGCTTGTTGAAGACGCTCCGGTTTCTGAACTCCCCAAGTTTGTCGATCGCTCACTAGGCTCCAAGTTGACCCTAAAAAAGCATGCGGAAGTTAAAATTTCCAGTGACAAGATCTCCTTCGGAATACTCCCCGACACAACTGTCGTCAGATTTACAGGGCAAGCTTCCTGCATAAACGAGATACTCGACCAATTTTCCGCGACCAAGGTATTCTCTAATGTGGTTTATCTCAAGCTGGAGGCCGAACCCGATATAGAGGATATAGACAACGTTGAATGGCTGCATCTCTTCCGTCAATTCCCCGCCGTGCAGTGCCTGCATGTACCTGAGGCCCTTGCAGGTTATGTCACCATTGCACTGAAGGACATCACGGGGGAGTTGGCCACCGAAGTGTTGCCGTCTCTTAACTTGATTTGCTTAGCGGGTCGGACGGCATCATCTGTTAAGAAGTTCATCGCTGCCCGCAAGCTCTCTGATCACCCTGTAACTGTCGTCAAGACCATAAAGGCATTTTGTGAAAGACTCGACTCGGAGGACACCGTCAAGTTCTATACCAGGTACGTACATTATAACCCGGTGTTTTACATTCGATGGTTCTGATTGTGACCCATATAGGTGATCATGAACATTCATGCAGACGAGATTATCTACTACATTTGTCACGATCAGTAGATACGTGGGAATTTTACAATGGACTGTTGTGATGGATCTTGGATTAAGACTTTTGTGCGAGCATTCTGGTTACCCGGTTCTACACCTGAGTGTTATTACTCGCTGCTCGACGAGTGGAAGTTGAGTTTCGAGCCAGTGCATCGTCCTTTGATCGCGTCGAACCTTAGTGAAAGAGGGGGACGACGCCATCAGCAAAAACCGTCGGAAATTGCGGTGAATTCGCGGCGCTTGCCGATATGGAAATTAATTGCGCAGTTTGTAAGTGCTTGTAACCGGGTTGGAAGAGTTTGTGTCGACTTACAAGTACTTACAATATGCACATAATACTTATGGTCATATTGTAATCACTTACATTTTCTACCTTACTATCACGGCCGTATTGTAAGTGGTTGCAAAACTCCACAAGTCTCACAATTCCTGGATAATTAGCGACAAGGCGGCATGTGCCCATTCTTGTCTTTCGTGCCGCCACCTGTTTGCCCCTTCCTTCAACCGGTTTGAAGAACGAAGCTCTTTTCTTTCGCCCGCCCGCCGCACCCAGAAAATCGCTACGGGATCGATGATGAGGTCACCACATCGGTTCTCTCCGGGAGGTCCCACCCATCGCGACTTCACCCTGGACACGGAAACCCCTCATCTTTGATTGAGAAGCACTTCGTGCTTCCGCCCAGTCCAGCTTACACTTTCCCCTGCTATTTGTTCTAGTGCAAGAGCTACAAGTACTACAGTCCATGTGCCGGTCCCCCTTCTCTCAGGCTCCCGGCGCCAGGCCAAACCACACAGAGCAAAGCAGTGACTCGCAAAGAC
>QFDV01000480.1:9184-42506 GCA_003315845.1 Lactarius trivialis
TAGTCTGCGGGGGCCACGGGGTGGCAATTGTTCGCGTGTTGGGTTCTCGATACCAAAAACGGTGAGTCTAGGTCCGTTTGCATGAAGTGCGCCCCGAGGGTGAGGCTCATGGGTCCCGTGCTTAAAAGTCAACTCTCATGCCGCAGACCATGTGTTCTTCCCTTTCCCCTCTTGCTACCCACAGCCCAGTCCTGCCTGGTGGACGTCCCCATAGACTTTACCGTCTCGTCCCCACTGGCTATTACCTCCTTCCCCACAAATAGAAGCTCACACCCCCAGTCTTTTCCCAATGATCAAATCGTCGGCGCTTAGCCTCCTTGTCGCGGCTCTCGCGGCGTCTGCCCTCCCTCAGGACCGCTCCTCCGAGCAATCCGAGGCTCAGATCAACGGTGCGTGTCGTCTCCCTCTCACGCACCAAATCGTCTCCCGTCTCACTAACCACGATGTGTCGCAGATCCCAATGTCGAGTGCACGCCGTACTACTACGCTCCCACGGACCAGTTCGTCAACCAGTTCCCCCCAATATGGCAGCCCGCGTCGATCCTCCCGAACGACACTGAGGCTCTGGCCGCGTGGGCCAACATCTCGTCCCTCATACCGAACATTGCGCCCAAGGGGCAGCTCAACGGGAGCACTATCAACGAGACTTACAATATTGGGGCTGATCCGGACTGCTGTGAGTTGCTCTTCCAATATCGCGGGGGGATAGCGAGGCTGGTTTTTTCCCATGGACGAGCCGAAGGGGTGCGGCTTTAGCTCGCCAGCTGACGGCTTCCTTGAATGGGACTACCGAATTGACGCCGGTCAACCTTACGCCCCACCAAGAATTTTACCCGCAGCGACTCACAGTAACGCTTGCTTTACGTACAGGGTGGACGGCTTCTCATTGCTCGACGCCGAAGATTGCAGGATTGTCGCCGGATGTGACTAGCGTGCCGGAGCCCAAGACGATGGGGTACGGGTTCGACGACGGGCCCAACTGCTCTCACAACGCGTTCTACGATTTCCTTGCAAGCCAGAACCAGAAGGCGACCATGTTCTACATTGGGAGCAATGTGATGGACTGGCCGCTGGAGGGCCAGCGTGGGATTGCAGATGGGCACGAAATCTGCGTTCGTGAGTGCCGGCTTATAATTTCCATTTTTTTTTTCGATCGGAACTGATTCTCGTTCGTGTGGCGTCGCAGACACTTGGTCACATCGTTACAGTGAGTTTCCTTCTTAGGCGCTCCGTAGTCATGCACGATGGGTTCTATTTACTGATACCCGTTCATAGTGACGGCGTTCACGAGCGAAGACGCGTTTGCGGAGTTGTGGTACACTGTGAGCCACTATTCACCTTTGTGGCAGTTGTGCTGATTAATGTGCTTCTCCCAGATGAAGGCCATCAAGCTCGTCTGTGGGTATACCCCAACCTGCTGGCGCGCACCCTACGGAGATGTTGATGTAAGTGTGTTTTATCTTCCCAAACGCCAACATTGTGACCGACTTTCTGGTGCAGGACCGCATTCGTACGATCGCCAACTTGCTTGGCTTGCAAACGATCCTATGGGGGTACGACTCGAACGACTGGCGCGTCGGGATAGCCAACGTCACCCCCGCAGACGTCGATGCAAGCTACCAGGCGTTCATCAACAACGAGACCTCTGGCACCTTCAACACGCAAGGGGGTATAATGCTCACGCACGAGCTGAACAACTATACGATGCAAGAGGCGATCAACTTTTACCCGAAACTCAAGGCGGCCTTCAGCGTGCGATACCCTCCCTCCCTTCCTCGAATCAAAAAGCTGACAATTTATGCTAGTACCTTGTCCCCATCGGAGTCGCGCTCAACAAGACGTACCCGTACAAGGAGACCAACTATACCATGCCGACGTTCTCGCAGTGTACGTTCACATAGCCCACCTATCCGTTAAAACAGGAGGACTCAAAAAACTTCGTTCGACAGATATCGCAGGCAGCGTATCGCCCGGCGTCAATGGCACCGCGCCAGGCCCAGGCACGGGCACGGGCACTAGCACAGGCACGGGTGCGGGCTCGAGCTCCACCCCGGGCTCTAACTCGGGATCGGGAAATTCCAAGAACAACTCCGCGCGGACTTTTGTCGTGCAGCGCACTGTACCGTTAATGGTGCTCTCCGCCACGCTGCTCCTCGCCGGCCTCGTACTATGATCCTGGACAAATGCAACTCCCTTTTTTTACGCTTATAAAGACGATTATTCCCCCTACGACACGACCCCCAAGGACCTTTCATTTTTGTTATTTGTTTGTTGTTGTTTGCTCGCTTTGCGGCAAGTCACGACCGCGTCCAAAAAACATAATAATACCGCATATACACACACTCACACTCACGCTCCCGACTATTCCCTTTTTTTTTGTTGTGTATTGTCGTGGTTGTGTTGTGTTGCTGCTTTCCGCTCTCGATCGAAGCGCGCGGCGTTCGTCGGCCGATAGTAATACAATACCGTTACCTATCATAGAACCCGGGATTGCCGGAAGGGGGATTCATGATTGATTGCGTTCACGTCTGGGATTTTTCTTGATCGCGGCCATTTGTGTGCCCTCGTTACGACGACCATGCTTCGTTTTGCCACACAAAAAGAATAATTCGGACTTGGAGTACGTACGATGAATGATGGTCGCTGGGAGTCCACAGCGGGAGCGCTGACTTGTTTGTTTGAATGACTGTTTTGGGCATAAAAGATATGCTGGTGTTGGGGGATCTTGCTTGAATACTGAGACCTGAGGAGACGAGCGAGCATCTGAGAGCGGCAGTTGTTATATTCTATGTGGATCGCCAAGTGGATCGCCGTTCCTTGCGCCAAACCGTCTTATCATCGCGGAGAGGCTCGGCCCGAGGCAAAATAGGTTCCCACAGTGTTCCCACGCTGACCAACGGCATGAACGTCATCGTCTGCGGTCTGCGGTCTGCGCCGCCAACTTGAAACTCATCAACATACGGAGGCATTGGAGACGGCCGTTCTTTCCGCGGCGTCACGGTTGTCTGACCTACATCCAGCCCTCTCATCATGATTTGCATTTTAGCATGCCTCGGCGTGATGCAAATACGTACAACACCGAAGAAGCGAACCCTGTTGTTACCAGTCGCTGTCCGCTGTCCGCTGCTCTTCTTTAAATGATTCTCGATTCAAAGGCCATCTCTCGGACAACAGAACCTCCATGGTGCCCAAGAGACGCCGCGCGTTGTCATGGAGGAAGAAGCGTGCAGCACGCGTACGCGTGATGACGTGGAAGAGTGAGCAGACGGACGACTAGTGTACTACTTCGACTGCCTGGAGCGGCTGGACGAGGCGCCGCCGAGGACGCGCAGGCGGTGACGCGGTGGCGACTGGTCTAGCATAGAGGAGCTATTGGGCGAGGAAGCGATTTGTTCATTTTATGTCTCGATAAGGACCGCCATAAGTTGTGCGTCCTTGTGGCTCCGTTCAAAAGGTACACGTATACTACTCAGTGAAGTGCTACATAGGGTTCTGTACCCCGACGCACATGGAAATGTTTTTTTAAAAATAAAAAAAACTCAGTTTAGATTTATTGGTGTAGATTTTGCTCAGGCATAATATGCGAGGGAGTCTGGTCATGACCATAGCAAGTAACAATGAGAGAGATTTGTGAACCGTTGTCTTGATGGAAAATCTATCACAGCGATTGACCGGACAAGGTGAATCAAAGATCGAGGTGAACATAACGTCTAGCTCCAGCAACTCGTGATTGGATTAATTAGCGCCATGCCGAACCTGCGCCCATGTGAGAAGGGCGGATACGACACCGGATGTGTTTCGGAGGAGGGAGGTGTATCTTAACTGGGCCCCAACCTGACCTGGCTGTGCGGGACGGTGGAAGGTCCTGTTCAACCCGAACTGGCGGGACATATGGAACGGGGAGATAGCGTTGTCGAATGGAAACATCGAATTGCAGAGGCATGGTAAAGGTCATTCTCGGGAGATAGCGCGGGAAATTCCAGACAATCGGCGGTATTATTACTGGGGGTAAAAATCGATCCAGGGGCTGGGACCTTGACTGAGACGGCTCTGTGCATCGTGACACTGGCTGAGACGACTGTATGAGCACTGGGCGATCCGCGATTTGTCGAGCGTCAGCGAACGAGGCGAACGCGTTCGCTATGTACCCCGTTTCCACCTGCCAAACAAGCACCTGCAGAGCGGGTAGCAGCCCCGGGTCCAGTCCTACGTGGTCCGGTTGCAGCGCACAAGAAAGCTCCCACACAACAGTGCGGTAGACACAAAGCTTGTTCGCCCCGACAAATGGCCTAAGAAGCTCGAGCCAGGCCGCGCCGTCGACTGCACCATCCTGCCACTCAGTCGGCATCTCCTTCCCGTCAATATCCAGTGTGAGTTCCTCTACGCAAGACAGCACAGGCATGAGCGCGTCGCAGATCTGCGCTGCGGAATCTAATTGCCAGTCGAACGGCTTGCACATGACATGCAGACTGAAACTCGAGGGCTCGTTGCTCCATCCCTGCGACTGGTGGCGGCTCGTGAATATAGAGACTGACTCGCTATTGAAGACAATCTCCGCGATAGGGAGCTTGAGTCCTTGTGTTGCATTGGCAAGGTGGGATAGGTGTGGTAATACGAAGGCGACTTGATTGAATAACGTAATGTCGAGTAGTCGCAGAAGGGGGGCACTCATTTGAGTTACAAGGCTTTCCAGATAAGCGCTGACTCCTCGAAACCTGAAACGTTTGAGCCTGGGGAGCGTCACAGGAAGTTCTAATGTGTCCCATAGTTCCTGCTCGGCGCTGGGACGGGGTAAGGGAACGGAAAATCCGATAGACAGTTCCTCGAGCTGGGGGAAGGATTGAAGGAATGTGGCCAAATGCTTCGGAAGAAAGTAACCGGAGGCCTGGATGTTTATGAGCGTGAGCGTGATGAGGGATGCGGTGGAGAGTAACGTCAATTCTCCAGGAAGATCGACGCCTGACAGAGTGAGGTGGTGTAAATTTGGGGCCAGAAAGTTCTGAGGAAGTATCAGGCTCGTGTCTCCATCACTGGTGGACAAAAGGGAGACGTATTCCAGGCTTGGAAAGGGTTCGTCCATGAGCGCAAGTAACTCATGTAAAGTCGAATGTGGGATGTGAAGATCAACATAGCGTACGCGATCACGCAGGTGAACCGCTTGGAATATCCCCAATTCGTCTAGTGCATCAATGGTCGCAGTTGCATACCGGTAATTGATGACGAGCGGCAGGGGGGGCAAATGAGCGAGCATATCTACTACGGGGGAGCCGTTCGTGCAGGAAAGGCTCATATCGAGGTGGAATGCCGATCCGTATACGAGGTGTCGCCATCGTTTACAAACATGAGCGAGCTTGCACCACCCCAGTCGGATATTCCAATGTTCCTTGTCAGCTAGTCGATAGTCGTTGAATATAATGAGGAGAATATCGTCGTTGAGCGCATTGATACTCGTGTATAACACTTCGTACTCCGGTTTCTCCGACGTTGGCGGTGGCGGGGGTGGATCCTGTGTCAAAATTGGTGTCGTGTCGAGAAGTTCATGTATTGAAACGTACCAAATCCAATGATCCGTGAGGGCTTTGCGCAGGGTAGATATGTATGTTGATAGAATGGGATGATGGGTGACTTAGAACTGACCAGTCGTCGAATGGCATCTCCGACGTGGGTTCGACCGATGGTGTTGTTATGATGGGCCGTAAGTGACTACGATTCACTCGGGCACGACACTCGTTATTGGGGAACGCCAATGGCTGGTCATATCGCCGCCAAATTCCAATTATAGTATTTCTGATGAGTTGTTCACCCTCGAGTACTCCAGAACTGTCTGGAAATATGTCAGAGAGAGATGGGTAGAGGAAAAATGGTGCACACCCTGGAAGATCAGGGTGCCGTTAAGCATCCAAACGTTGCTGAATCTCCGCTCTTCCCCTTCGGTTTCAAGAAACACATGGCCAGGTCTACCGACGAGAACGTAGACAGTGTCATGGGGCTTAAGCATGCTCAAGTCTCCGAGTGGATGACACTTGAACATAGGTGTGTACGCGTTCTCATCTGCAGGAAGACTAGAATAGAAGTGAGGGTGGTGCTCAAGGGTGATACGTGCACGACCCTGGTGACGGCTAAAGTTCCACAGAAATTCTGAAAGGGACGGTTTGACACTGAGCATCTCTGGTGCGTGAATAAGATTATCGAGGATGACGATGCTCATGAATCGATGCTTACTGCGTAAGATGATAGTTTCCGGGTCGTGGAGGGCTGCCAGTGGGGAATGGAGAAGCACGAATTTAATCATCATCTTTGGTTTCCATTTGCGCTCGGCGTTCTAAAGAAGCGAAGTTGGTGAGGGACCGACTGGCAAAGCGCACTCTCCACACCGTATGCGACTCTTCTTTAGGCAATGTTGCCATTCCTGGCGAGAGGTACTGGGATTTGCGAGTTGAAAATGTGTGGTCTGAAGGGGAAGACGTAGACAGTGACAGGGACGTAAGGTGAGTTTCCAAAAGTATCCAACTACACCCGTCACGTCAATTGGCGTTGAACGGAAAGCAATGATAGAGGTCCTTTACAATAATGACTTTAAAGGAGAACGGAATGAGCTCGGATTGCACGAGGGTGACACATATCATGGCCTGAGGAGAGTCACGATCATACCGTAAAAGGACGGCCAATTGTTGAGTACTCAGGCTGTACCTGAGTGGCGGCGGCTGTGCAGTGTAATCTACTAGCAGTGGAGTACTGTGACAGCCTATGCAGAGCGTACGGAGGGAAGAAAACGACAGTGTACGAAGTGAGAGAAGGGCAGCACCGTGACCCACTGTGGCACAAGTATCGAACTTAGCATGAAAGGAAGCAGGTATTGCAACTTGGCATCCGAATCATCATTACTGTATTACAGTACTGTTGGCGCCCACCCTAATACGATGTACCAGAGGATGTAAGTGTGCTTAATGTATCTTAGGCTCCCAACGCCAGCATGACACTGACATGTTCTTTCGGGTGCAGGACCACATTCGTTCGATCGCCAACTTGCTTGGCTTGCAAACGATACTATGGAGGTTCGACTCGAACGACTGGTGCATCGTCACCCCCACTGACGTCGATACAAACTACGAGCTGTTCATCAGCAACGAGACCTCTGGCCTCTTCCGAGTCAACACGTAGGTGGCTATCATGGACTGGACAACTATGCGATGCAAGAGGCGATCACCTTTACCCGTGACTCAAGGCGACCTTCGTGGTGCGATACCTTCTCTCCTTCGAATCACAGAAACAAGGCTGACATTTATGCTAGTACTTGGTTCCCATCGGGGTCACGCTCAACGAGACACGCCCATGCCATCAAGGAGAATAACTCAGGTTATACCATGCCGAGAAGTGTACGTTCAGAGCCCACCTGTCTGTTTATAAAGTGGACTCATACCTTGTCAGCAGACTGTCTGGCACCGGGCCAGGCGCAGGCACAGGCACAGGCACGGCGAGCTTCACCTCGGGCTCTAACTCGGAATCCAGAAATACCAACAACTCCGCGCACCGAGACGAGCAAGCATCTGAGAGCGGCAGTTGTTATACTCTATGTGGGTCGTCTCAATTCCGTTCCAGATCAAACCGTGCATGTATCATCACGGAGAGCGCTCGGCTCGAGGCGAACTTGAAAAAGGTTCCCACCTTGACCAAAGGCATGGACGTCATCGTTCTGCGCCAAATTCATCAACCTACAGAACGGAGGCATTTGGAGACGGACAGGCGCGAAGTCTTTCCGTGGCGTTGCCTGAGCCGTCGGCCCTTGTCTTTTATGCCTCGGCGTCATGCTCAAGAAGAAGCTGTTGTTACCTCTAATGGGACGATGTCGCCGCTGTCTGCCGCTCTTCTCCAAATGATTCTCTATCCAAAGGCCATCATCGAATCTCTCGCAAACCAGAACCTGCACGGTGCCCAAGAGGCGCCGCGCGTTGTGGAAGGAGATTCTTGGAGTACGCGTTACCGTGCCGACGTGGAAGAGTAAGCACACGGACGAGCTACTAAGTTACTTCTTCGACACGTCCTGGGTGGGTGACGCGGAGGCGACTGGGCCAAGCGATAGAGGTGTTGGAGCGAGGAACTTGAAGCGATGTGTTTCATCGTCGACGGTGGCTGGAACAGTGTCGCAAAGGGGGCTAAGTTACTGTAGGTCAGAAGAAGTGAACATACTGCAGAGATTCAAAAACATTGTGCCAAAGTTGCCTGCACTTTCGAGATGCGAAGTCAGATGGGCCAACTTTAAATCTCTGCTTCATGCTCAACTTGGGCGACCTTACTGCGCCGTACCATACTGCACAAGTATTTGAGACTCAACTTACAGCAAAAGGACGTCTTCGCTTTCTCAAGCGGCCCAAGCTTTCTTCCTTCTGTATCTGCGATCTCACAGTCTCCTGTAAAGAAATACACAAAGTCTTCACTCAAACCGGTCATCACGCTGGTGTTACAGTGGAAGATGTTTTTCTCTTTTCTTCTTGCATCCAATCCACGTCCAGGCCTGCAGCGAGTAATAATCAGAGAGAAATATGAGACTGTTTCCTAGATGGAAAAATATATTAGAGCGGACAACGTCAATCGGAGATTCAAGGTGTACAAACCTTTAATCCGTTCTACAGTAGGCTAAGCAACTCTTGGTCGGGTTGATTAACGCCATGCGGAACCTGCTCCCTTATGAGAAGGGCGGATACGACACCGGATGTGTTTCGGAGGGGGGAGCAGTATCTTAACTGGGCCCCAACCTGATCTGGCTGTACGGGACGGAGGGGGGTCTTGTTCATCCCGCACTGGCGGGACGTATGGAACGGGGAGATAGCGATCCTGAACGGGGAGATCCCAAACGGGGAGATGAGGTTCCCAAACAGGGAGATAGCGTTTCTGCATTAGGAGTTGGATCTCCTGTTGTAGATTGGTCAGCAGCATTTCTATCGATCGACCCGTTCGAAATGGGACCGGCGGCCGAGACGGGGCTGAGACTCCAGAGTGGGTGCCCACTGAGCCGGCGAGAGGCGCACCGGGCGATTCGCGATTTGTCGAGCGTCGGCAAACGAGGCAAACGCGTTCTCTATGTACCCCGTTTCTCGCCAAGCAAGCACCTGCAGAGCGGGTAGCAGCTCCGGGTCCAGTCCAACATGGTCCGGTTGTAGAGCACAAGACAGTTCCCACACAATGGTGCGGTAGACACAAAGCTTGTTCGCCCCGACAAACGGCCTAAGAAGCTCGAGCCAGCCCGCGCCGTCGACTGCACCATCCTGCCACTCAGTCGGCATCTCTTGCCCGTCAATGTACAGCGTAAGCTCCTCTACGCAAGACAGTACAGGCATGAGCGCGCTGCAGATTTGCGTTGCGGAGTCTAATTGCCAGTCGAACGGTTTGCACATGACACACAAACTGAAACCCGGGGTTTTGTCGCCCCACCAGCTGCGGCTGCTTGTGACAACGACTGAGTCGCGATTGAAGACAATCTTCCCGATGGGGAGCTTGAGCCCTTGTGTTGCATTGGTGAAGTGGGACAGGTGTGGTAATACGAAAGAGACTTGATTGAATAGCGTAATGTCAAGTAGTTGCAGAAGAGGGGCTCTCATTTGAGCCACAAGGCTTTCCAGATAAGCGCTGACTCCTCGAAACCTGAGACGGCTGAGCCTGGGGAGCGTCACAGGAGGTTCTAATTCATTAAATAGTTCCCATTCGGCACTGGGACGGGGTAAGGGAACGGAGAATCCGATAGACAGTTCCTCGAGGTGAGGGGAGGATTGAAAAAGGGCCATGGCCAAATGCTTCGGAAGAAAGTAGCCAGATGTTTGGATGTTTGTGAGCGTGAGCGTGACGAGGGATGCGGTGAAGAGTAAAGTTAATTCTCCAGGAAGACCGACGCCCGATAGCGTGAGGTGGTGTAAATTTGGGGCCAGAAAGTTCTGAGGAAGTATCAGGCTCGTGTCTCCATCGCCGGTGGACGAAAGGGAGACGTATTCCAGGCTTGGAAAGGGTTCGTCCATGAGCGCAAGTAACTCATGTAAAGTCGAATGTGGGATGTGAAGGTCAACATAGCGTACGCGATCACGCAGGTGAACCGCTTGGAATATCCCCAAATCATCTAGTGCATCAATGGTCGCAGTTGCATACCGGTAATTGATGACGAGCGGCAGGGGGGGCAAATGAGCAAGCATTTCTACTACGGGGAAGCCGTTCGTGCAGGAAAGGCTCATATCCAGGTGGAATGCAGATCCGTATACGAGGTGTCGCCATCGTTTACAAACGTGAGCGAGCTTGCGCCACCCCAGTCGGATATTCCAACGTTTCTTGTCAACTAGTCGATAATAGTTGAATATACTGAGGAGAATATCGTCGTTGAGCGCATTGATACTCGTGTAAAACACTTGGTACCCTGGTTCCTCCGACGTTGGGGCCGGCGGAGGTAGATCCTGTGTCAAAGTTGGTATGCGGTGTGGTGAAGTTCATGCATTGAAACGTACCAGATCCATAGTTCCTGGAAGGGTTTGCGCAGGGTAGATATGTATGTTGATAAAATGAGATGATGGGTAACTTAGAACTGTCCAGTCATCGAATGGCATCTCCGATGCGGGTTCGACAGACGGTGTAGTTATGATGGGCCGTAAGTGACTACGATTCACTCGGGCACAACACTCGTTATTGGAGAACGCCAATAGCTGGTCATATCGCCGCCAGTTTCCAATAATAGTATTTCTGACAAGTTGTTCGCCTTCGAGTACTCCAGAACTGTCTGGAAATATGTCAGAGAGGAATGGGCGAGAGGAAAAGGTGGTGCACACCTTGGAAGATCAGGGTGCCGTTCAGCATCCAAACACTACCAAATCTCCGCTCTTCTCGTTCGGCTTCGAGAAACACACGGCCAGGCCTATCGACGAGAACGTAGACAGTGTCATGTGGCTTAAGTATGCTTAAGTCTCCGAGTGGATGACACTTGAACATAGGCGTGTATGCGCTCTCATCTGCAGGAAGACTGGAATAGAAGTGAGGGTTTTGCTCGAGCGTGATACGTGTACGACCCTTGTGACGACTAAAGTTCCACAGAATTTCTGGAAGGGACGGTGTGACACTGAGTATCTCTGGTGAGTGAATAAGATCATCGAGGATAACCACGCTCATGAATCGATGCCTACTGCGAAAGACGACGGCTTCCGAGTCTTGACGGACCGCCAGTGGGGAACGGAGAAGTACGAATTTAATCATCATCTTTGGTTTCCATTTGTGCTCGGCGTTCTGGAGAAGGAAAGTGGTGAGGGACCGACTGGCAAAGCTCAGTCCACTAAGAAAGCCCTACCGTATGTGACTCTTCTTTGGGCAATGTTGCCATTCCTGGTGAGAGGCGCTGAGGGGGAGTTGCAAGTTAAGCGTGTCGTCCCAGAGGGATGACGTAGACCGTGACCGGGATGCAAAGGAAAGCTTCCAAAAGTATCAATTCATCCTGGACCCTAGCCTCGAAGCTGACCACGTGTCAGGGGTATCAGGGCTATGTTAAATACCATTGCCACATCAATTGAATGTTGAATGCAGTGTAATGTGCCTTGAGGGTTCAAGCCAAGGCGGCCAACCGCCGTGATCGCGTACTGATCGCGTGACCAACAGACACGTCCCTAATTAGGTAAGACCCTTCTTGCCCACAGGTCCGCAGCAATTCGCAGCAAACTGCCAGCGTCAAGGACGCCGTACCGCTCGACCCGGTATTATGGAAGAATACTGGAAGAATCGCGTCATGTTCTAGTAGTACAGTAGCACACCCGTACGTACAAGCTCAGGCTGCTGCTCCGAGTCCGAGTCGACACGACGCGCACCGCTTTCACGGTGCTGCTTGTGTTCGGGCTCCACAAAACACTATCAGCGTCTGACGCGGCTGGCACACTTTCTTCACGCTCAAGGAGACGAAAACGTTGATGTTGAGAAACTGGCACATTGACTCTTCCCAGTCTACCTCGAGCGGTAGGGCTGGGCGGTACTAAGGAAGTCCAGGTCGTGAAAGACATCAGCTTGCCATCTGAGCGACCGCACAAGGAACGGGCCGTGCGCGCTATTTAATGCCACGTCCTGGCAGGACGAAGCTGCTCGTTCGCTCTCACCCACCCATGTTCTAGGACAGAACGTAGTACACCTACCTCGCTACCCTCCACAGCATCCTCTCAGCCGTCGGCTCCTGTGACGCAGCCATCGCGCAGCACAAACACGCCGCCCCCCGTCGGCTTCCCCAAAAAATGGCATAGAACGGAAAGCATCGCAATCCGCGACGCTACGACGGCTCTACCGATGCACCCTGGTTTTACCCTGGCCAGTGACTCTACTAGGTTACGAGTGCGTTTGTCCCGGTCCCTGCCTCTGCATGTGAACCTCACAGCATTGAATTCTATGCTCCCCATTGTCCTGTTTCCATGCACTATCTGTCTCTGCCAACCTACTCGGCTGAGATATCAGCGGCAGTCGTTGCAACAGGTGGAGGTGCTAAAATGAAGAAGCAGTACTAGTGCATCTTTGTCGATGGCAGTGAGCGAATTGCATTGAGTACGTGGAGATATTAATACATATAACTTTTCTATCGACCAAAGCGGGCCCTCAATGGATGACGCTGAAATCAGCAATCGAGATTTACTACTTCTAAAAGTTGGGTGAATTACCGCCACGCGGAACCTGATCCATTGCGTGACGGGCGGTGACGCCTCCAGATGTGCTTTGGAGGGGGAGGTTGGATCCCGACTGAACGGGACGTGCGGGAAGAATGGGGAGGGTTCTGTTCCGCCCTAACTGGAGGTACGTATGGAGCAGGGAGGTTTTGTTCCAAAAGAACTGGCGGTGCGAGCTGAAAATCATACACTCTCCAAAAATTTAGCTCGGGGAGTGGTATGGGTGCACCGAAAAAGTGTGTCGAATATGGTAGGGTTCGTCGTGGAGATCGCCACGCGGGATGGTCTGAGGAGGGGAATGAGCACACCGGGCGATCTGCGACTTTGCGGGCGTTAATGAACGACATACCAATAGATGAACTGTCTGTGTCCCACTCAGAGATATCTGGAGCGCCCGCCTGCAGACTGGGTAGAAGCCCCGGGTCTAGCCCTGCATTGCGCAATTCCAGAGCGCGAGCAATGGCCTTCTTAAGAACGTAGCAGATGTGAAGCCGCTTCACCCCGATGAAAGGTCTGAGAAGTTTGCGCCACATCGCGCTGTCGATGTTACCATGCTGCCAGCCAACCGACGCACCCCGTCCGTTAACGAACGAGAGTTGTTCTACGCCAGATACCACGGGCCGAAGTGCGTTGCAGATCTGCGCAGCGCAGTCAACTTGGCGGTCAAATATGTTGCACCTGATACGGAGGCTGAAACTTGAGGGACTGTTGCCGAGTTGCAGTCTGCCGTGGTCCATGACTACAGCGACCGCGTCACGCTCGAAGATAATCTCCGCCGTGGAGAGCTTGAGCCCTTCAGTTGTGTCAATGAAGTGAGATAGGTGTGGTAGCGCGAAGACGACTTGATTTGATGATGTGATACTGAGTTGTTCAAGAAGAGGGGCCCTCATTTGAGCGACCAGGCTTTCCAAATGAGCGCTCACGCCACGAAAGGTGAAACGCTTGAGCCGAGGAAGCGTCACAGGGGTCTCTAGTGCATCCAAGAGTTCTGTCTCCGAGTCAGCGCTGGAATGGGGTAAGGGTAAGGAGAAACCAATAGACAGTTCCTCGAGCTGCCGAAAAGATCGAAGAGGCGTAATCAGGTACTTCGGATGGAAATGAGAAGAGTCTCGGATATCTTCGAGCGTAAGCGTGACGAGGGAGACTGTGGAAGATAGTAATGGCAAATCACTTGACAAGTTGACACCAAGCAGCTTAAGGTGGCGGAGATTTGGAGCCAGAAAGCCCTTAGGAAGGGCCAGGCTCGTACCCCCGGACGAGAGAGAGAGGTGTTCCAGTATTGGGAAGGGTACGTCCATGAGCACAACTAACTTTCGCATGCTCGAAGACGGGATGTGGAGATAAACACGGCGCACACGATTACGCAGCCGTAGTGCGTGTGATATTCCCAACTCGTCTCGCGCAAGTATAGTTATGGGGTAATCGATGACGAGCGGCAGAGGTAGTAATAAGGGTAACTTGTCCACCACGGGTGTACCTTTCGTGCATAGAATATGCGCGTCGAGGTGGAAGGCCGATTCGTATATGAGGCGCCGCCATCTCCGACAGACATGAGCGAGCTTAAACCACCCAAGTTGGGGCTTCCGATTCCAATTGTCATTATTCTCGTCGTCCGGCCGATAGTGCTTGAATATGCTGAGGAGGACGTCGTCATTGAGCATATTGGTACTCGTGTATAATACATGGTACTCCGGCTCCTCCGACGTTGGCGGCGGTGGAGGTAGATCCTGTGTCAAAGTTGGTGTGTGGGTGTTGTGGAGTGTATTTAATGCTTTGAAACGCACCAGATCCACGGTAGATCCACGTCTTTGCGCAGAATATATTTGAATGTTAATAGAATGTGATGATGGGTGACTTAGAACGGTCCAGTCGTCGAATGGCACCCCAGATGAGGGATTGGCCGACAGTGTTGTTATGATGGGCCGTAAGTGACTATGATTCACTCGGGTACGACACTGGCAGTTGGGAAATACTACTGGTTTTTCATAGCGCCACAATTTGCCTTCGATGCAAGTATTTTTGACCTGTTTTTCTCCCTGGAGTACTCCAGAACTATCTGGAAAGACGTCAGAGAGAAATGGGCAAGAAAAGTGTAGCAAACCTTTGAAGATCAGGGTGCCGTTCAGCATCCAAACGGTTCCAAAGCTCCGCTCTTCCCGTTCGGTCTCGAGAAACACACGGCCAGGCCTATCTACGAGAACGTATACAGTGTCATGAGGCTGAAGTGCGCTCAAGTCTTCAACTGGATGACGCTTGAACATAGGCGTGTATGCACTCTCATCCGCGGGAAGGCTGGAATAGAAGTGAGGGTTTTGCTCGAGGGTGATACGTGCACGATCCTTGTAACGGCTAAAGTTCCACAGAATTTCTGAAAGGGACGATTTGACACTGAGCACCTCTGGTGCGTGAATCAGATTATTAAAGACAACGACGCTCATGAATCGATACTTACGGCACACGATGGTGGTCTGTGGGTCGTGAAGGACTGCCAGTGGGGATTGGAGGAGAACGAACTTAATCATGATCTTTGGTCTCCATTTGTCCTCGGCATTCTGGAGGAAGAAAGTCGGTGAGGGACCGACTGGCAAGGCACAGTCGCCACACGGGAGCCTCACGGTATACGACCCTTCTTTTGATAATATTGCCCTTCCCGGAGAGAGGCACCTGCAAGAAAGTAAGTGAAAAGGTGAATGGTAAGTTCTTTGGCACCGTCAGTATCACCCACCGACGACGCCATCTCTCAAAGTGCCGGCACACCACCCGAGTCGCTTTTTCAAAGAGTTCGTTCGCTTTATCGGTTGCTTTCTGAGCTGAATCAGCAGCAGAATGCAACGCAAGGTCACAGGCGCGTAACACTCTGTTAGCAGATGTCAGATCAGGGAACACAACATGACTGTCGGACGGAAACCCGGGGTGATTGATTACCTCCTCAGCTCCACATCCTCGTGTGCGGACTGTGGCGCAACTCGAGAGAAGATTAGGCATATGGAAATCAATTCCATGGCCTGATTTCGGTAGGCTCTGCCAACGTTCCTCGCGTGCTTTATAAATACTGATCTGCCATTGTGGGCTTCCATCTGGAAGAAGAACAAACACTTAACGGGTTGTATGTCAGAGTATCCGTAAGAATGAGCGACTCGAAAAACTGGACGCACAGAACCCTTGAAGCTTGGTGTCACGGCAAGCGCACCCACTCACGTCAGTCTGAGTTGACCACTCACTGGTAAGTCAAGAGGAAATTGGAGTTGAATGGGCAACAAGGATAGAGGTCCTTTAATTGATTAAAGGAGACTACTGGGCCCTTATCATAGGAACGTCAGGATAAGAGAGCAACCAGTTGGATGCCTAAGGGGGCGGTGCAGCCTGTGTGGGCGGTGTATGCAGCCTGTGTGCAGTGGGCCGTGTAGTAGTGCACTCAGTAGTACAGACACTTTACGAACCTTATCGAGTATTGCCTGGTCTGGATTGCACCAGATTGCACCATGACGGGTACTTCAAGTTATGGACCCGACCATACGGCGGCGCGCAAGGTCTCGCTACCGTGAGCCCCTTCTGCGCCTCCTCGCGAAGCGCCCTCGCCCTCGCCCTCGCCCTCGCCCTCGCCCTCGCCCTACGCCTATCCTCCTCGTCACTCCCCTCCTCGTCCTCGCCGCCAACAACGCCACTCCCGGCACTTCTTCTGGACCACCAACCCGGCCGGCGCTTCCCGGTTCGCGCGCTCCGCCACGAATCCCGCGACGATTCTGCGGTAAGCTCGCTGATCTCTGCCGCAGTTGGCGCGCCCCAGAGCAGACTCCCAGACCCGCGTTTTTGCGTGGCCCCACGAGATAATCTTGGCGCTGGAGCAGGATGAGGTATAAATCGACCGTGAGGTGAGTAAGCTTGGAGGGCGATTTGTGTTGGCGGGCGGAGGTGCAGCCGGCGAAGAAGCGGGCGCAGGTCCACTGTGAAACATATCGGCCGCTCGTTCCCTTACAATCTACGGCAAGGAGGGGAGAAATCAAAAGGGGGTATGAGCTAAGCACACTCTATCCGCACTGTTCCACGCCATGCATGCGTGCGCGATTCGTCAACATCCGGCGCATTCGCAGTTCCCACCTTGAGTATGCGAGTCCCACGAAACATGTTGGGTTCGCAGATGGCGCGTGCGTTGCACACGCAAGGAGACGAATGACCAGACCTGGAGGAGTGAGAGAGAGCTACTACATAAGAAACCAGAGGAGGCTGCGACGTTCACTTGCGGTGCCGAAGACGCGCTCGTTGTGGTAGATGTGGTCCCGCCTTGGAATTGGCCGCGAACGGGCGGCCCGGGTGCGTAAAACTCGCTCGGTCTTGCCTTTACTCTATATTACATGTCGCTTCCAGTACTTCCTCGGTGCTTCTGACCCAATTGGCATGCGGCACGGACGTGCAGCAGCGCACACGCGTCAGCTTTCCCTCAAAAACTGCCGGCACCGTAATTCACGAAGCTGAGGGAGCCCTCGGCGGCACTCCATGAATTCTTGCTATCCTCTTACCCTTCCTTACCTCCGCCACCACGTTTGTCCCTGTCCCCGCGCTGGCACGACTTTCGACGCAGTTCGCCCCAAGTATCGCTCGAACCGATGCCACTAAGTTAGTCACTGCCTGTCTCTCTTGCCATGCGAATACAGTCTCTCAATCGCGGTGATACACGAGCGGTTTGGCCTAACGCTGCTATTCTGCACGAACTGCAGTCAGAGTGGCCGGTCCCCATGAGAGGAAGCAACACACTTCCATAGGCAACTCGCCGTACCTCTTGCGTGCAACACTTTACGGGGAAACGGTTTCGCATTGGGGGCCGCGCACCCCCTCAGGCTCTCGCTCGGTTTGTGCGTCGCCCCTGCCCTCCATTCCATGCACCGCAATCGTTCGTGTATCCCATTCCGCACAAAGGGGGGACGGAGGGGGTGGTGCGCATCTCCCGTTCGCGCGCACACCCAGACCGGATTCCGCATCTCCCTGGTTGCGTGCGGCCGTTGGCGTACCGCCGTTCTGTGCACGTGGCGAACTGAGAAAGGGGGGTTTACGTGAAAAGGGGGAGAAGGCCGCGCGCATAAGCTGTGAGGCAACAGGGCGGGAGAGAGAAAGGAAGTGGGACATGGAACGGTATCCGGTGTGGCGAATGCAAGTGCACACCCCTTCCCTTTGCGGCTCTGCGGTCGCACCCACTCTGGCTCTTCTGTGCGCAAAGGGAGGGGGAAGCGCGGCCGGCGGGCGCGGAAACGAGGTATCCAAAGTTACTGTACTGTGGGGAGAGAGCACCTTGCTTCGCCTCGCCTTGCTCTGCCTGCATTCGTAAATCTCGTTGCCTAATCCTCTGCAAATCAGAAACAGGCATGTTCAAGCAACTACGTGCGTCGACCGCCGCTTCAGCCCGTGAAGATAAAAAATGAAGAAATCGGAGCTTAAATCCGAGTACGGTCAGGACCGGACCGTGAGATCCGTTCAAATGGTAAGCACCACGATGACATAGCTGACCAGAATCCCGAAACATGCGGGACGTTATCCTTCGCGATTTCGATGGCAATACCTTGTCTAGTCAGCTGTTAAATTGGATCAGGCTTCGAAGTTCTTCTAAATTATTCTAATTATCTAGGCTTCTGGCAGTACGGGTTCCTCGACTGGGAACTTTTTTACGGATGCGTGCGCACAATCATCTTTTCCGAGGGTGATTGGGCGGTTTTCGAATATGACGAAAGTGTGCCCGAGCGACGAGGAGCTCTTTGTCCCCCAAACCGCGAACTACCATCCCCTGGAACATATATCCTTCTCCGACCAGGTATCTAACGATTGCCACCTGTGACTCGTGTTTGTTCACATGATTAATTGTAGATGGTACTCCGATCTCTGTGGGTTTGACGCCGGTTTCGTCTCGTCTCCGCCATCCAACTGTCTCTAATACTCCTTTAAGGGTATGTATGTCACACGCCCCCACGAGGCGTACATAACTAAATGGATTTCTGCAGACGTCAGCTTACCGAGAACGTATACGCGCCCGTGACCCTTGCTGCCTTATATCCAGTCTCCCGGTTGTTAGAGGCGACTTTAGTCGTTTCAAGTCAGCGCACATTTTCCCGCGCGCGCATGACGTCGATGTACGTCCGTCATACTCCTTTTATTCCCAATAAGTTGACACTGAATATCCAGTGGGTCAACAAAGGTTATCCAAGTCGTATCACAGATCCTGCAACTCTTCCCGAACTCGGTGGGCCAACCAAAATCGACTCAATTCAAAATGTGATTTTGCTTCGGAGTGATTTACACGATGCATGGGATAACTACAAATTTGCTATCAGTCCTGATGTTTGCATTTCTCATCTATACCCGTACCGGTTCTCACCATTCATTACCACAGCGCGGCCATGTAGTCATTCCTTTCGTTCCTGGCTACGATGATATTGCTGGGAAGGTCCTCAAACTCAATCACATCACCGACCACAATTTGCGGCCTCTTGATGACCTTTTCCGTGACCATTTTCTTCAAGGTGTGCTGAAGAATATGAAGGGCACGGGTGAGCCCACTTGGGATTATGAGGATGCACTTGGTGGTGGGATGGTGGATCTGTCGAGGCGGGACATTTGGGACGGGAAATTGGGTCAGGAACACTTGGAGTTCGAGATGGCTCACAGATTGCACGGTCTCCGGGTCGCACGAGAATCCAGCTCTTGAATATTCTCAATCATACCGATAATAATTCTCTCCATGGCCGAAGTGGCAAATGACCATCCCCATGGGATCTTTCAATCATAGGAGCAGTCTTAGGCCCTTAGGCTTAGAGCCAAACCAAAGAAGGTTAATTCGCCCAGCCAAAAAAAAGCGTCAGAGACATTTAATTAACACTCAACTTTGAGAAGTTGTCAGTAGTTTACTTCTCCATCCTAGAATTGTATCACCTAGCACTTCGGAGAGACATTGCAGCGTACACATACGCTATGCCCGACAGCCTGACCACTCATTCGGACCCCTCGGTTTGCCTCGAGCTTATACGTCGAACGTGACCGTATGGTAAGATGTATGCTCCGGGCAAGGCTTCAGGTGAAGTGCACGGTGGAGAAGCAGTAAGTAGGCCGCGCGCACGTGCTGTTCGCGTACTATGCCAGCAGATAATCTCTCAGCTCATTCACTAAGCAGAGAGGGCTCTGCGGAGCGACTCGTATGCTGAGTATGATCCGGGTGGAAGCCATCACAAAAAAAATGGGAACAATACTAGCACACGAAAATTATTGATCTCTCCAGAGCGAAGAACAAAGATCGTTGCGATTCAGTGAGAGGAGTTGGACACGATGACGTGGCATCTACCCTCGACAAGGAGAGAGGCGGTACGTTCCAACGAGCGCGGCTGCAAGGAGGTGGGACATATGTCAGCGAGTGCCGTAGTAACCAAAATGGACAGCAGCAATGATGCCAGTAAACGCTTTCGCGGTGGGGACAAAGGCCGCGGTTGTGTTGGGGCCATGCGATGCAAAATCGCAACGACTATCTTTCCCTCCGCACGAGTAGTCGGCCCCGTTGGAAGCGGCGGTGACAGCTGAGTCGGGGGCAACTTGAATGGCTGGGGTCGTGTGCGTGGAAGTCCCATTGCGGGGTGACCTTGTCCTGGGCCCAACGGCGTTGCAGACGTTGTTGAACGCGTTCCGCGTGTTGCCAGAGCTTAATGAAGGCACGGGCGGGCGACATGGTGACAGGTCACCCTGCTCGGTTTCAGGTCAGAAGCTTCGAGCATCATAGCTCGCAGAGTGATGGGGGCGGCAGCCTGAGTGGGAGCGGAAAGGCGTGGTGACCAAGACCAAGGTACCCTCGTAAACATTACATAAGTCGACATTCGGTCCAGAACAAAGAAGATATTTGCTGTAAGCTCACTCATCGCGGGAGATTGGCCTTACTGCCAGTGGTTGAGTTGTCCCGCACCGTACATTCGACGTTCACGTGTTCAAGCTTTCAAGATTTCACATCATAGTAACTGGTTCTCTCGTCGGTATGCACGTCTTACGTTCGTGATCAGCCTGTAACGCAGGCACACAGATGGTCACTGGCTATGCACATCTTTAACAGGGTCGGTTCAGGCGACCCTGGATCGCAGCCGTAGAGCGCTTTGAAAAGCGCCTTCAAGTTGACAGCGGACACTTCCCAGCGCTTTCGGTACAGGCTGTGCCTTGGCTGTGGCAGGTGACATGCGGATAGTGCGCCCAACTCGAAGTACTGTACCCTCACTCTTTCTAACCTTCAGAACGATTTCATTTCCCCTTATACCCGGTCCCCGCGTTAGAATCCACAATACACTCTCGTATTATAAGTAGTGCCCTTGCACAAGATCCCGTGCGTAAAAGTCGCTTATCAGTAACCTTCCTATTAACGATCCAATTCTCTAGCGCAAGTCCCTCAGCGTGCGTCGGCCTCTTCTTTTTGTCGCGACGTCCGGTTCAAAACTATCCTCGCACAGCGCTCAAATCATGGGAACGCATGGAAGTCCGTCCGAGCTACGACGTGTTGAGGTGACTGGTATGCGCATCTTTCAAGTTCGCCTTCCCTGAGAGAACTCAATCTCTTTCCTAGTCCTCAGAGCGGACAACCTCCCACATATCCACAGTGCGCTGCGCATGAAGAGGCAGTTTTTCGTTACTGTAACCTATCAGGCGACAACGATAAAGACGACAAGCGTTAAGATTGACGGACAGACGGCGGAGTGGAACGAGAAACTCGGTCCCTTGTGGGTTACCCCCTTTTCAATCCTAATTTTTTGACTGAGAGTTCTGCTTAGTTTTGTACAGCCATCTTCGCGGCTTATTTTACGTCTGTACGCGAAGCGGTTCCTGCACGACGACATCCTTGTTGGAACGGATGAGATACTACCACCTGACAGATCCACTGGTTCGTCGTTTGTTGAAATTCTCATTCATTCGACGGGCTGAACACCTCTTATAGATCTTTCTTTTGATCTCAGCAAGGGTGATAGACAAGCTAGAAGGCCGACGCGGCCGGTGATGATCCACATAAGGGTCACTGTGCCAGCACACGCGACATCCGCTCCAAGATTGCCCGACAATCCCTATGCGGCGGCCCCGACATCCACAACACGATTTCCCGACAATCCCCATGCGGCGGCCACGACATCCACGACAAGATTGCCCACCAATCCCTATGCGGCGGCCCCGACATCCACGACAAGACTGCCCGATGCTTATGCGACGACCGGGGCATCCACGTCAAGATTGCCGGCCAATCCTTATGCGGCGCCCGCGACATCGTCAAGATTGCCCAACAATGCTTATGCGGCGCCCGCGACATCTTCGTCAAGATTGCCGGCCAATCCCTATGCGGCGGTCGC
The DNA here is from genome assembly GCA_003315845.1 of Lactarius trivialis. Taxonomy (NCBI): domain Eukaryota; kingdom Fungi; phylum Basidiomycota; class Agaricomycetes; order Russulales; family Russulaceae; genus Lactarius; species Lactarius trivialis. Next base: position 31,194 of record QFDV01000480.1, read on the forward strand.
GACATCCACGACAAGATTGCCCGACAATGCTTATGCGGCGCCCGCGACACCCTCGTCAAGATTGCCCGACAATCCCTACGTGTCGGCCGCGACATCCACTCCAAGACCGCCCGCCAACCCCTACGCGGCGGTCGGGACATCCACTTCAGGATTTCCCGCCAATCCCTACGCGGCGGGTCCAAGCCAGCTCACCAATCCCACCAAGCCCATCGCGGCCAATATGGGCAGGTACCCCTCTGACAGAGCCGTTCGGCCCCCTGTGCCCAACACCTCGAGAACCACAAACTTCACCGAGGCTCTGTCAACTTTCGAACCCACTATCGATGACATCATCCGGACGGTTAAGCGGTGGGTACATCAATCTGAAGCTGAGTCGTTTCTGCTCACCTAGATGATTTAGGTTTCGTATATTATCAATTGGTCGAGTCAGTTGCTTCCCATCCTTTCTCATTGCACCCTTAATGCTAATCTGTCTTTAGTCTGGTGTTGGAAAGTCGTCTCTCATTAACAGCGTATTCGGTATCAACTCCGCGGTAAGTTCTTGTCACTTCCTGCCAACGACAATTGATCCCTTCTGTTGTAGCGTGTTGAGGAATATAAGCCCGGAGAAGCGGAAATCCAACAAGAATTCGTGTCACCTGAAAACCAATATTTCGTTCTACACGATTCCAAAGGCTTCGAACCAGGAGATCTTTCCAATTTTGACATTGTACGCGAATTTGTCCAGCAACGTTCACGAGATGAAATGCCCCTGAGTGAAAGAATCCACGGATTATGGTATCTAAATTTCTTTTATAATCTACCGATTTCCCCTTCACCGTCATCAGGCTCTGTACAGTGACGCCCACGGCTGGAAGTCGTGTGTTTGAGACGGGAGACGAGAAGTTACTCCAATTTGCACATCAAAATAAAGGTGCGTTTTCGACCTCCCGTGTTACTCGTCAATCGACTCAGGCTGATGATTACCAATCAGTTCCTATTGTGATCGTGTTCACTCAATACGACCGACTAGTGAGAACGAAAGAAGCTGAGTTACGACAGAAGCACCCAACTATGGAACCTACTGCTCTGCGAAATCGGAGCGTGGAGGAGGCTCGAAGGGCGTTTGAATACTGTCTGCAATTACTCAAGCGTTCGATGAAACGCCTCGGAATTCCGATGCCGCGTTATGCCGCTGCTTCAGGTATATTTACACCGTTGTACTATTCTGGTATTGACCGAATCCTAGTTCGTCCGGGTCATCAGGACGATGTTTCAGACCTCGTACAAGTCACTAGGGATATCGTTCAGGAGCGAGTCAAGGGTGACGCTTGGGTAGTGTGGTCGATAGCACAACGAAAAAGTCTCCCACTTAAGATTGACGCTTGCGTTACGTGGGTTTCATCTAACCTTTACAATTTATTCACGTTATTCACCTCTGGAAAGCAAGGGCATCAATTGTATGTACCCCCATGTGTCCAACCGCCAGCGCTCGAATAACGGTGTCTCAGATTACAGACAGGCCCTTATGGGTAACGTGCCTGGATCGGGACAGTTGTTGCTTCGTAACTGCCTCGAGAAAGGCCACAAGAACATCATAACCTGTTGGAACTTCAAGGGCGAGGTACGAAACTGCCGAGTTTTCAGGTTTCACCAGCTTGACTAGAGCACGTAACATTAGGTTCTCGACAGTCCCGAATTCCAACAACGAATATTATGTCTTGTTCAAGATGTCTTTACCAGACCCAATATCTCAAGGTGTGTGCTGATACATTCCCAGCAACGAGTTTTCACGTTTCTCTCAGTCCTCCAGCTGGCGATCTGATCCCATATATCTTACAATGGCTTTCAACGACAGTCCTTGAGAACACGTACGCGCCGTTGCCCACCCTTACATTCTGATCTTAATGGTGATGGGCAGACCCTCAGTCCAACGACTCCTAATCGCTCACGCTGTGGATCTCATCAGCGTATTGAGAAAACTGTTCGACATCACTCTCAGGCCTGAGTTGCCTCTCACGACAACTTGGACAGAGCTCCGAGAGGCCTTTGAAGCGTATGAACGCTCTCGTCAACACATCCACGAGAGCATCTGTTCAAAGACAACGATAAACCTTTCTGCAGATGGCCTTGGCGAGAAGGTCCGTGAATTGCTGCTGGAATTGTTGTAAGGTCGAGATGTCTCTTTCGAAGTGGCATCAAGGGGAAGGCGTAGTCGTTCAGTTGAAAGTTATGATATCGATATCCCGCGGTAATTCCTTCAAGTTTCACAGAATGTTACAATGGTCGTGTCGTGTCTGTAGATACTTTAGGTCAGTTACCAATGCAGCTCTGTTAATGCTGAGGAGGATTCAATACTCTACTCCCTGCTCCTCGCTACCGGACGCCTCAACTCCATCACCGAGCGAGCGTTCAGGTTGACTCAGCGAGGCTTCCCTCCCAACCGTGGGTGGGTCTTCTAATTGATCAAAAAAATACCTCCCGCCGAGGAGACTCGGAGGCGCACGCGTGCCCATATCAGACGACGCCTAAGACACGGGCAGGGACTGCGTCGCGCCGCCAGCCGAGCTGCATGATGTGCCGACCGACGCTTCGTCTTCACAATGTAGGGTCTGCGTGTTGGAGTCTGAGCGTTTGTCAGCCACACACTGGCACGACGCGACGCGCAACGCGACGCGACTGCAACGCGTCGGGCTGTTTCGGGCCGGCAGAGCCGGCAACCACACGACTCGCGTTCGAGCTCGATTTCATCGAGAATGATCGCATTTGTTTCTATACCCACACAGATCAGAAAACTTCCTTAATTACAAATACTATAGTACTTAAACACTTCGTAGTTGTAGTCCGAACCTCAGCCGTTTGTTACAAACGCTGAGGTTAGTCCGTTATCTTACTTTCTCGCCTACTACCTATACTTACCATACTTAGCCGCGCTCTTATAGGTAGCTACTACTCAATCTTATCAGCCGTTTGTTCCAAACGCTGAGCCGCGCGTTCCCGCGCTTTTATAGCTTTCAATACTGCGGTGAGTCGATTCTGGTTCGGATGACGAGGACAACGTCGACGAGGTGGACATGCGCGTGTGCGGGAGCCGCAGGACAAAAAGGCGCCTTGTGTTCGGCAGCAGGGGATGGACGCAGGAAGCAGCCGCGCGGTACACCGACACGGTCGATGACGCGCTTTTCGCAAGGAGCAAGAGCGGTGTCAGGGGCCCTGTGTACGAGCAGGTGCGCGCAGTGTGCGCGCTGCTCGGAAGACCCGAGCGGGAGCTGGCGCCAAATCCCGGCGATATGCGGTATCCGGCAAAGTGGCCGCTCTGCACGATGCGTGATACCCGAAAAAATACATGGGGCCGCTAGATACGATAAGCATTCTCGCTATTCCTGAAGAGCTGCAAACACCGGCGGAGGAAGACGGCGGTCATGACGAAGACGACGAGTCGTCGACGACATATCGAGCGTGGATGATGACGATCTCCCACGAAAGTGCCTTTTCCCGAAGATGCGCTGATCAAGGCGCTGATGTGCACACACACTTTGGTGATTCTTTTCATCACTTGTTATATCCGCAAGTATATCCGTGTATTAATTAGGGTACCGTCCGAGTCAGCAACATTAGCTGCAGTAAGTTCGTGGGACTGGTCAAGTCACACGACGGGTTAGGAAACGTATATCAGGTATATTCCGATTCTAATAAGTTAAACTGCTGGTGTACTGGTACCACAGTGATAGCGTAATTCATACAGGTACATGAGCAACCAAACGGGACATAACATCCTCCGCAAACCGACGGTCGTTGTACGCAATCAAGGGAGCACGTAGGTGCCTCAATGCATCGTCAATATGAGGACCGGACTGCCCCTCTGTCATCTTCACCAATAATTCTAGAAGCTCGGTGGTGATGTCTCTCGGGAAAGTGAACTCATCAGAAAAGATGCCACGGTCATAAATAGCGATGTCGCAGATGAGGTTAAGAATGACACGCTGGGTCCCGATGGAACCCTTGTGTTGTTCCCAGTTGGACGTGATAGACCTAAACGTTCCAGTATAAAGTGCGGAGTGTGTGTCCTGTGAGTGCGCCATGGACAACAGTTTTGCGAGAACAAGAAAGAAAAGTTCGACCGACAATCCGAAGCCGCCACCATCACGGAGATCGAGTAGGCGCCATAGTTGTCGTTCCATCAGATGTCGGTGACCAACGACCGAGCGCCCGTGCTCAGCGTCGTTCCATAGGATCCCCAAGCTCTCAAGGACCTCCCGGTAGACGCCATTGTCTTGTCCGTCAATGATGATGTCGCGCAATTTTGGGGCATAGGAGCATAAGAGTCGAAGGCGCTGACCGAGGAATACGAACGGGGGTGTGAACTCTTGTCCTTCGGCAACGGAAAGGTTGAAGAATTGGATTGGTGGGATGGGACCTGTCTCGTTGAACTGATCGAAAGATGCACCGGGTAGATGTTCGCTCAATCCATGGTGGACCATACGGTTGACTTCAGAGACGGTCCTATCGATGGCCTCGATCTGGTCCACTATAGGCGCGACGCTTTCAAGCATGGAAAAGTTGGCCTCGTGGTCGAGTGCTAGGACTTCCCTGACTTCCTCTACCGTTCTTCCGCTGAATACTTCTCCCAGTCTATAAACACAATATTGTCTCGCGGTCTCGAAGTAATCGTCAATCTTTCGGGCATTCTCGAGTGCCATGTCGTCACTGTATGTTTGGTCGCCGTCGTCTTGTATTTGGAACCTCGAAAGATCATCGATAGCCAAATCTGCGGACCATTTTATCGTAACATAGCTTCGAGTGACGACCAGAAGGGATAGGCACGTCCAGCGTGTGATGAATGACCCATCAGATCCCGCTGCTGACCTCTGGCGGGTCTCCTCGATTTCGCCTAATTTGCGGAGCAACCGTCCGAGATCTTCAGGATCTCCAAACAGTTCCAGTTTGACATTAGCGCAGAACACGAGGGACGCAGCCGTTTCGACGCAGCCGCGCGCACGCAACCGCCACAGTTCCGTGTTTGCGAAGAGGCTGCGATTGTTGCAAGTATCAAGCAGGTGCCGTACGCGTTTGCAAAGGTCGTCGATGGCAGGATCCCCGAGCGCAAGATCCCTGGCTGCATGAGGATAGTGAATTATTGACCGGTTCCCAACGTCGCGGGGGATGGAACCATGAGACGATAGAACGGATACGCGACCGTCTGCATCTGCCTGCAAACCGTCATTCGGCCCGGAATTCGCGTTTTGGTATTGCGAGACCTTTCTCCACACTTTGACGCCCCACTTCGAGGTAAAAGTGCCAGGGATAACCATCGCAAACGATTCCATCTCGTCGTCCTCTGTACTGTTATAGATCAGCCATTGGATCGCCTGAACGTCACGTTCTTTGCGTTCTTCGTTCTCTTCCATTGCCAGTTGCGCCCTCCCTGTAGACATGCGCTCGCTCACAATCTTAGGACCTCCACCAGATCCCCGATCGGAGTAGCGTCGTGGAATTGTCTTCTGCTTCAGATACCAGATCATGCTGGAGAACGGGTTTTGATATGGAGAATTGGGGTAGAAGATCGGGGCGAACGTGCTGCAGACGTAAGATAACCCGCAAATGGAAATCGGAATGATGGTGGTGATGCCAACAGTCGTGTTCAGAGCAAAAAGCAAGTCACAGATCCCCACGAAGAATAAGAAGAGGGAAACGTGGACAAAGCTCGGCACAGATTCCGCCACCACTGGCATGTACCATCCCTCTACACCTTCATATAAATACTGGCGCAGTCGTGCGCTCTTTAGAGGGTTGCTGTACCGCTGAAAGACGTGCATGTACTTCCGTACCCATTGTTGGACGAGGGTTGCGAGGAGTGCAGCAGACAAGCTGAACACGAGGCTCATGAACCAGAAAACGTTGACCCGGACATCGGACGAGGCTGGACTGAATGCAGGAAAAGATGGAGGTGGGGTGGATGGGATTGAGACCTGTGGGGCGATGGAAGACACTTGGGCAGAGATCTGGGCGAGTAGGGTAACCATCTGTTGCTGGTAATAGGCCGCTTGCTGCGCTGGATCGACTTGAAGATCGTGCATCTTATCGACGACAAAGGAAACGAGAGCAGCAGAGAATAAACCGGCCTGAGCGGCGCATCAGCCCTGGTAGAAAAAAGCTGGGGAAAATATAGATACTCACAAATATGAGGACGCAGTCCATATCGTCTTTTATAGATTGTATTCGGGCTTCATCCTGGCTCTTTGCTTCCTTCATATGAAGAGACCAGAAGGCGTTGGCGTTTTCGTCGAAATCCCCAATCACGGGAGGCATCCCAGACTCAGAGAGAGTCGGCTGCGGGGTATAGCTATGAGTTCTGCGATCGTCGGGTTGATGGTTCAGGTGGTCATCTGTTCGTTTATAACACGTCATATCCAGAGTCACTAGGATACAAGGAAACTCACCAGAATTAGAGGGTACGGCTGTTTGGGCCTGGGACAGCAACCGAGTCGACGAGCCAGCATCCGCTGGTCCATTACTTCCACTGGCTCTCGAAGCTTCACCATGGCTTCCAGACGTGCGGGTGCTCATTTCATGAGCTTCTCTCTGTCTAGCCTCTATATACAAAGGATGAACGGAGAGCACGAGGGAAGTCATATTGCGCACCTTCGTCACGGTTCTGAGCCTCAATATCGATACCCCGAGAGTTATTTCTTCTCCTCGGCCTCCTAGCCATTACAAGTTGTGCTGAACGCGGATGAGATGGCAGAGGGGAGGAAGGTCAGGCTCAACGCCCTTGTCAACACGCCCTTTTCACCTGTGCAACAAAGAGGGCAATGCTGGAGCACTGATTAACACCTGTGTACCGCGAAGTAATCGCGTGAACGAGTAGTCATGTGACCGCAGAGGCAGTGCTACACGTTGGGCCCGGGAATCGGTCCGAGTCTTTTTGTCATTAAACTTCCTAATAAAACGTAAAATTTGTCTTTTTGTTGTTGAGTTTTTCCACAATCTGTCTCCGAAAAGACCGATTCCCAGGCCAATTACAGTAGCTATAGCACGAGTACTGCATTTCGGAAATACGAGACTATACGATAACGCCAGCAAGGTCCCCCCTGCAGCAAGCTCGACGCCCTTCAACAGCGCCGCGAGTCTCTTCTGCGCCTCCTCCCGATGCGCCCTCGCCCCGCGCCCACTCACCTTCCTCATCACTCCCCTCCTCTCCACCAGCGGCACCTCTTCCCGGACCACCACCGCCGCTCGCGCGCTCCGCCATGAACTCCGCCACGAACCGCGCGACGGCCGCCTCGCCGATCTCTGCCGCGGCTCGCGGGCCCCAGCGCCACTCCCAGACCACGTCGTTCTCCTCGCCGCCGCCACCACCCCCGCCAGGCTGCTGCGTCGCGCCGCCGCGGCCGCCTCGCCGGCGTTTCTGCGTGGCCCCGGCGGCGCCGATGCGTGCGCGATCGAGATAACCTTGGCGTTGGAGCTGAGTGAGGTATGCGTCAAACGCGAGTGTGCGGTGAGGTGTGTGAGCCGGGAGAGCGATTTGTGTCGGTGGGCGGAGGCGCAGCCGGCGAAGAAGCTGGCGCAGATCCACTGTGAAACATGTTAGCCACCAGTCGCGGACAGTATAAGATGAGATGGGACGCACTGTCGCTGATGACTTTGCCATTGACGAGGATGAGCGCGAGGATGACATAGAGAATGCCCAGTGCGGCCAGCTGGTCTGAACTGTTGAGACTTCCATACGTGCGCGCTCGAGGCTCGGCGTCGTCAACGTCATCCGGCGCATTCGCAGCCTCTACCTCGAATACCGAGGAGACGCGTCACTTCTATGGATCGGTCGTAGAATGGATGTCGGGCATTACCTCCCAGAGGGATGCCGGTCCATATGTGCGGGAGTACGGAAGGCCGGAGGTTGATCGGACTCAAGGTACATATAGGGATACCGCGGCGAGAGGTCGATCTCGGCTGTCGATCAGGGGCAACCAAATCCGGATCAAGCCTGGAGGTGAGGCCTGGGGAGGAGTTCATGCCAACTCCTCCGTCCATCATCGAGGCAAAATTAGCGAAGAAAAAGAAAGATAAATGCGGGCGGGCCAGCGCAAGACGATGAAGTGGAAACACAGACATGATGGATGTCGCGAAGGAGAACTGTGGGCTTTCCAGGAATATTGCCAGTGAGCACACGATGTTTCACGCCCGAGTGCGCGCAAACGGGTAGCAGCTCGAGCTCGAGCTCAAACGGTTGGCAAAGTTGACCACTTGTGAGACAGCGCCGGCATAAATATTGGTAAACAAGGTGATCGATCGATGATCGGTGTTGATATCCCCAGTAGTATCCGAGTCCAATGGCGCACCAATTAGCACACTACGACACTTATCGCGAGGAACTGGGAAAAGCGTATCCTGGTTTCGGCTATGCCTTGTGGGAGCCAGGCCCAGGGGAAGAGAACCCTCCTGTTGAAGTTGGCGACGTTGGTTTTGTTCGCGAAGGCCAATTTCACCGCCTACTCCCAGGAAACCATGAATCTCATGAAAAATTTGGTGTACCGGAAGATCATGAACCACTCCGCCTCACTTTGACAAATCATATCAATCGTAGGGACCTTCCACCAAATATGTTCCGCTCTCATGGGGTCACCATGTTATCTGGTGGATTTGATGTACTTGCCGGCGGGTAATCAAACTACACTCTGTAATTTTTGCTGCCGCATCACTGAGGATTCTTTAGAATCGGCTCTGCGGAAGTATCATTTTCATGCACAAGGAAGAATGGCGCGGTCTTGTCCCTTCCAGTGACCACTCGGTGTGAGGACACTCTCACTCTGGGTCATTTCCGCAAATGGATTGTCAGGCATATTGACTCTTGGTTTGCCTTCACACAAATGCATGGACTGGGGTTAGAGATGGAGGAGATAGTTCTAGTCACTGGGCGTCATCGCTCAAGTTCTTGGTCTAATATTGCTTTCACCGAGGTTCAATCTGATGCACAATTTTCTCTTGCGGTTGAAGTCACTCAGGCTGGAGCATTAGGAGCTAGCGTTAATTGGCGAGCTTCGAGCCACCGCATTCAAGGGGCGTTGGCGAATCAGTGCCCAAGTGGTAATGTAAGCGAGACAGCTTACAAGAACTTGAACTAACAGGTGCTGAAAATTTTCGACATGCCTTTAGGACCTACCTGAGAATCAATGCATATTTATCCGAGGATTTCGCGTCAAACGCATTTTCAGGATATTTCCGAGGCTCAAATGAGCGGCGGAACCCAAGCCAGATCCACGTGGAAATGACCCCGAGCCGGATAAGGAAGTGATCCCGATTTCCAGTGTTATCTAGGTAAGATTACTCTTTTTTGACCTTTTAGTCCTCATAGTAGGCGCGTTCAAAGTACCGGGATCCTCTGCACGTACTATTAGAATATATCGCGAAAGTGAGTGCCACGGTTTTATACCATGTCTTCGCTGCATGTAATGTCTACCGTGGGTGGCGTAGCGGGCGCCATATTGCCAGATGGCTCTCGTTCACGACGACGACTTGGAACGAATTCTGGAGAGTGGTGATGGGACTGTGAGTAGAGGTCACGTTCAATCATTATTATTGATCCCTCCGTGTCCATAGTCCTTGGAAACCCTCCAACCAGCTGTGGTGATGGATTACCTCCAAAGGTCGACAATTGAGATTGGGGTCATGTCTGGTGAGTGCCCGCCAACCTAGTGTTGCAACTCCGATTTTCATTTCACAAAAGATTCTTTTTCCACCAACGATGAAAGTCCAGGAACGGATATGGTGCACATGAAGGTAGCAATGCTGTCCGAGCAGCTGAACAGTTTTGGTGAGCTTTACATATATTTCTCGGCTTAGCTGGGACTAAATGGTACGACAGATCCCCCAACCCCCATTCCATCACTTTCCCACTTCTCTGTCAAAACAACGAATAGAGAGGAAAATACAGAATATCGTTATCCGTCAGAGTAAGTTACCTGACCTTCCTCCATTCAAGTTGTAATCAATTCATGATATGTATCTCCAGCCCGGGTCCTTCAGCATCGCAAAAACCAGGAAGAAGGTGAATCGATCCCTTCTTTGTGTAGTGGCGCTCACTCAAGACCCGTTCTTGGATAGTACTCAGATCACCGAAACGCAAGGAAGTCCATCCGGGCTACGACGTGTTGAGGTGACAGGTATGCGCTTATCTCTTTGATTTCCCCGATGAGAGTTCAATCTCCTTTAGTTTTCAGAGCAGACAACCTCCCTCTTGGTGAGACATGGCTGCACATGAAGAAGCGGTTTTTCGTTACTGTATCCGATGAGGCGACAACGATGAACTCAGCAAGCGTTGAGATGGTCGGACAAGTGGTGGAGTGGAACGAGAAACTCGGTCCTTTGTGGGATACCCCTTTTTCAATCCTAATTTTTTGACTGAGAGTTCTTCTTAGTTTTGTACGGCCTTCTTCGCGGCTTATTCTACGTCTGTATGCGAAGCCATTCCTGCACGACAACATCCTTGTTGGAACGGATGAGATACTACTACCACCTGCCATTGACATATCCACTGGTTTGTCGTTTATTGAAATTCTCGTTCATTTGACAAGCTAAACATCTCTTATAGATCTTTCTTGTGATCTCAGCAATGGTGATGGACAAGCTAGAAGGCCGACGCGGCCGGTGATGATCCACATAAGGGTCACTGTGCCGGCACACGCGACATCCGCTCCAAGATTACCCGACAATCTCTATGCGGCGGCCCCGACATCCACGACAAAATTGCTCAACAATCGCTACAGGAAGAGGCTCCCACGTTAACGAGAGTTAAGCAATGTGTAAATTATAGATAATTGAAAAAAGTTGTATAATGTGTCAGTAAGACCGTGTGGTGAATATATTATAATGCCTTTTCCAGTTTTGCGACATTCTCCCCGGGCCACAATGAAAATATTTATCTCCTTTTGTTGTTGGGTTTTTCCGCAATCTGTCTCCAAAAGACCGATTCCCAGGCCAAGTACAGTAGCTATAGCACGAGTACTGCATTTCGGAAATACGAGACTATATGATAACGCCAGCAAGGTCTCCCCCCGCAGCAAGCTCGACGCCCTTCAACAGCGCCGCGAGTCTCTTCTGCGCCTCCTCGCGATGTGCCCTCGCCCCGCGTCCACTCACCTCCTCATCACTCCCCTCCTCTCCACCAGCAGCACCCCCAGCACCTCTTCCCGGACCACCACCGCCGCTCGCGCGCTCCGCCATGAACTCCGCCACGAACCGCGCGACGGCCGCCTCGCCGATCTCTGCCGCGGCTCGCGGGCCCCAGCGCCACTCCCAGACCACGTCGTTCTCTTCGCCGCCACCACCACCACCGCC
>QFDV01000481.1:15992-34886 GCA_003315845.1 Lactarius trivialis
GCCGGGTTTCCGAGTAGTCGGAAAGAACGTGGTGTGCTTTCTCCCGAGTCGTAATATTCCAGACATTATTGTGCCCCAAAAATAAATTTAGGGACACTACAGTATATTAGTAGGGTGTGTAGACACATAATGACTGATATGTGATCAACTAAAAACCAAAAATTTATAGATCAATCATCAACAACGACAGAGCGCGACTTGAACTTGAACAAGGTGCACCGTGCCCAACTGAGAAGGTTTGGATGTAGGTGCGGCAATTTTTTTACTGTAAAAGTAATGGATGGGGCCCGGGGTACTACTAGCCATACCAGATCTCTGCACTATTAACCAAAACAAAATCCGTCAATCTAGGGTTGTTAATATCATGATGCTAAGGAGTAGTAATGACGCGCCGGGGGATATCTGGCAACTCTACAGCAGTAGCTTGAGCAGTAGAGTACAGTACGTATAATATGTGGGCGGCGTCCTCGGCGGCGGTAGTAGGCAGATCAGCTGGTGACGCCGATGGTCGGCGTCACCGGTCGGGAAGAACGAGTATGAACTACCTATATCCGGGCCTATCAGTTGACTTGCCACCGTCTGTCTCAGCGCAACCAGTGTGCAACCCACCGTGGTTACTGTAGCCCAAAGAAAGAAGGCTTTGAAAATTCGGCTACTCAACTCAATCAGCTTTTTGACAATCTTCCTGCCGAACGGACTCAGCTGACGCTGGTGAGTAGTACGATATTTCACAGAGTCGGTTTGCTGCGCCACAGGCACCTACGCCCTCGCGCTGATACCTCAAGACCGCGTTGAGTGTTGCCTCCACATGTGCCTAAATTTCGTGCTCGAGCCAATGACGGCGTCCGAGTTTCTCAGGACCTGTTGTGTTTGTTGGTAAGTTAGATGGCGCAGTTTTGTCAGCTGCTTCTCTATCGAGATCAAGGGTGTTCTGCAAGGTGTTTCTCCGCGGGTGCGGACTCGGACTCGCTCCCCCAGGAACTTGCCTTCGGTGTCGTGACGGCAAAAAAAACATCAACAAACCGATCCCCAGACCAACGGTTGGCAAACCGCCCTGGCTTCCTCGATTCTTTCTCCTTAAAGTAAAATCTTAAATGCCCAACCCCCCGCGGTTGAGTACCCCAGAAAAAAATGGGCATTTCTCTTCCGAAGGCTCAGTTAATAGCTCTGTGTATATCAACAGTCCTATATGGTGAGTCCAGGGAACCCGTCCTAATTCTAACTAACGCCATGATGTCTGCGAATAGGAGTGTTCTTCGCCATGGTTCTGATAATCACGGCGGTGATGTCATTCAATGTCTCTGACGAAGTTCGTGGACGGCGCATGAAGATCCTCCCGGTGGCATACGCGATGCTTACGGTAGCAACCATGGTCTGCACGCCCAACCTCGTATGTATATATATATAACTGATCACCGCTGTTTTGTTTCTAGCATTTCGTCGTTGGCTGGGTTCAAGGAGTCGATGGCTTCGTTGATCAAAAGGGGGGCAGCATAGCGGCCATCTACGCGAACGTTGCAGATCCAACGAGCCTTCTCAGATCGTCTTTCTTGACCATTCAGTCGGTAATGGGAGACGGAATAATGGTGAGCAACCACCAATGCATTCTTTGCTCCGCCTGATAATTCCGAAAGATATGGCGAATGTACATTGTGTACGGCAAACGCTTCAAGGTCATCATCTTGCCGATCATCCTTGTGACTTCGTACGCAGGTACAACGGCGAGAGTCAGAGAAGATCCACCTTTGACAATTTATTTTATTTTAGTGGTTGGCATAGTCGTACTCACCATCACCGAAAGGGTACGCCCTGGTACTGACATTTTCCACGTGGCGACAACTTGGATCACGGCATATTTCTCCCTGACGATGTCCACCAATGTTATCCTCTCAGGCAAGTATTTTCTCTAGCTACGTTTCCCACAGGCATGTTGCAACCGGCTTACACGCGATCAGGTGCGATCGCATTGCGGATTCTCCTTGCCGGAAACCCTCCGACAAGTTCAAGGCCACACTGGCTAATCATATTTACAATCATCGAGAGCAGCGCTCTGTATACTTTCAATGTCGTCGCCGTGCTCGCGACCTTCCTGAGCGGTTCCTTTGGGCAATATGTGGCAGTGGATTGCATTGTCCCGATGGTTGTAAGCATCCGGTATATCTCGTTTCTGCCCTTCCACTGCCACTGATCCACACATTCTCTGTAGGGCATTTCTTTCTCTCTCATCGTGCTTCAGATTCGCTTCCATGTCAGTGCCTCACACGGCCCCCGAAGCCGGAGTCATTCCTCGGGCGTAGTGTGGCCTCAACCGCCACCGCCGGGCAGTTCTGCTGGCAGAGAAGACCCCAATTATATTCGAATGGCAGTCCATGTATCCAAACAACACCACCCGCCGCACGTCTTGGGTAAAGATGGATACGACTGGGACGTGGAACCGCCGACCCCTCAGGATGTCTAGTTAGCAAAGTGCTCTCCATTCTGCATTCCTTCAAGTGCGCTAGGTTGTCATCGACATAGCCGTCGAGCTAGTTGGGTAAATGTGTCCTAACTTTGAATCTGAGACATAGACTCGGAGGGTTCGATGGGCGCACGAGACCCAATTCAGCGCTTGGACTTTCGGTTCCCAAATTGTATTTCCCTCGATTCTTCGTCCTCAGGCTGCATCTTGGGCTTCGGTCTGGCCTTAATGTAACTGCAGGGCTTTGTTGTATTTCCTTGTTACTTTATTCATTCACGTAAGCGTTGACTCTTACTGTACATCCTACAGCGTTTTCGGTTATACGGCTTCTAAAACTCAACTCAAGTAATCGAGCTACTAATACGCGCTGATTCCCTGCCACTGAGCTGGATCTCACCCACAATTGTACCATTCATTCTGAATAATTCACCCATGCAAAGTGTACAAAAACTTGTCGACTTTCTTTCCAATGTCCCAGGTTTGACATCTACTGGCCTTTCTCTTCTCTACCACATCTTTCCCACCTCAGCAACGGAGAATCTACCTATACTGTATCCATCCCGCTTCCACCGGACCCACCCATGATGAAAATACCCTTCTCGTGCATCTACATTTGATATCACTTTCTCGAGCTCCGGTCAGGTGGATGAAAACAAAAACGAAGAGTAATACAAAGCCTGTCGTTGTGATCGGGGTCGCACACAGGCATCGCTTGGTCGCTTGTTTTGTCGTCGTCAGTGGGACATGGGCATTGCGGCTTGCATTGGTGGGGCACTACACACTCCCAGGTTGTCGTTATCGTGGTTGCATACGGGTTGCAGCTCACGTTGCCCTGTCCCGCATTGTTGTCACCGGGGGCGCACGGGGGTTGCAGCTCACGTCAGCGGAGCAACTACATCCACATTCGTTGACCTTGTTGTCATGGTCGGTAGCACACAGGCGGCTCGCGATCTGCACACTGCCGCGTCGTTTTTCGTGTCGCAGTCGTGGGTGTATGGGGTTGTGTCTCGCATTTGAGGAGCGTTGTCGTCGTCGTCATCATGGGGGATGCACAGGGGTTGAGTCTCGTGTTACCTGCCCCCCACTGCCATGTTGGTTGGTGACACGTGGGAGACGCAACCTACATTTGGTGAAGCGCCATCTACCACCACGTCATCGTCACCGCGGAAGCGAGAACGGACATACTAGGCTACCCGACTGGTGTTTCTCCGAGCATTGCCAGCAGATGCCACCGATGCTCTCCGTGCGCCTCTGATTGTACAGGTGCGCAGTGTGCACATGCCTGCCCCGCACCTCCTCTGCACTGAGGGCCACTGGGTCTTTAGCGTGCACAGGCAACGCATTCTTCGATGAACTGCGCACACTCAGGAGGGAGTGGGAGACAGTATTTGCGTTCGAGGGGGAAAGGCACGTCCTCAACGGAGTCGAGGTGGCCAAGGTCGGATGAGAGGCCACCGTGGACGGTGTAAAGAGGATGGCGTGTGGGATTGGAAAGGACAGTCCATCAGGGGAAGCAGTTGCAAGTCTTGCAACCTACGTCTACTGGGAGTACCTTAGCATCCATCTTCTCTTAATGTAGCTTGTTCATGCTGCGACCGGTCTGGGCCAATGGCCTATCAGCCGGGATATAAATGGATTCCAAAAAAAAAAAAAGCAGTTGCAAGAGGTTGCAAGTCGCTAGCTCCAGCGTTACCGACGGCCGGGATTGACTCGGTATCTCTCCTTGGATGCAGTGGCGAACAGTAAGCGAATCAAGGCGATTCGAATGGACAGAGAGCAACGGTCAATAGGATTACATCGTATAAAGAACCGGGGTCAGGATCGGAACAGGAACTTGAAGACATCAAGAAGCCATAAAGAGTCGGAAATAGAAGCTTTCGCAAGAGCTTTCGAGCAGAGACATGCATACTTCCACTTAGAAAACAGTGTCGGGTTATTGGCGACTGAGTTAATTGTGGTGGAAAGTGAGAGAAAAACTTGAGAGTCAGAAAAGGGGATGAGGAGACCGTGATAACAACGGAGACTCGGTCTGCACGTCGATCAAGGGAAAATAGAGTCGGAAAAAGGCAAATGGTGCTGGCGTGATCCTTCTTTATGTGAGACTGTTCCCCAACCGCCAACCGACGACACTGGCATACACGATACTTAGCTACGAAAGCAGGTCATGCCAGTGATTACCTTGGAACGCATTACATTCCGCGGATCATGACCGCGTTCAATGGCTGGCCGCCTTGATTTCGCACTTTATCCACTGGCAATCCCCGAGTTTCGCAAGCATGTTCGCAAAAGCCTCGGGGACTCCACATGTCTTCGAATTATTCCGGAGATGCGGTACCGCGAGATCAATGCTTGGTGAGCACAGTTTTCTCATCTGCTTCTCCGAGTCATTTCTTTCGACTCGGAAGGAGCCTCCTTCTGAGTTCTGATCGCAAACCACAAGCCGGCTTGAAGCCGCTGGTACAATCCAAGGGTATTCTCCGCGGACAAGCCTTCAAGAACCTCCATCGGTATCATGCAATATTAACGAACCGGTCCCGAGACCAACAGTGACAAAGTTCTCAAATGAAAGCGGAGCACGCCCGCATTCATTTTCCCTCTTAGCAAGCGCCCCCCATCTGAGTTACCCTCTTGAAAAATGGGTATTTCTTTGCCAGCGGCAGAGCTCCTATCTCTGTGCCTGTCAACGTTCCTATATGGTGAGTCTAGGAAACACTACCCGTCTTCCAGGTCAACACCATGATATCTGTGAACAGGACTGCTCTTCACTCTGGTTTTGATAACCACAGTAGTGATGTCGTACCGGGCCACGGATGACATTCGTAGACAGCGCATGAAGACCCTCCCTGTGTCATACGCGATGCTTGCGGTAGCAACCATGGTCTGCGCGCCCAATCTCGTATGTATATATATCTGATCGCCGCTGCTTTGTTTCTAGCATTTCATCATTGGCTGGGTTCGAGGAATCCGTGCCTTCTCTGATTCGACGGAGGGCAGTGCATTGGCCTACTACGCGGATATTTCAAATCCATTAAGCCTCCTCAGAACGTCTTGCTTGTGCCTTCAGGCGACAATGGGGGATGCAATAGTTGTGAGTAGGCACCAATGCATTCTTTGTTCCACTTGATGATTCCAAAAGATATGGCGATTGTACATTGTATACGGCAGACGTCTCAAGGTCATCATCCCAGCAATCATCCTTGTGGTTGCGTACGTAGGTACGACGGCGAGGATCAGAGAAGATCCACCTCTGACACACCTTTCTTCTACTAGCGATCGGAGTTTCCATAATCGCCATAATCAAAACACACCCTAGTACTGACATTTACCACATGGAAACACCTTTAGTCACGGCGTATTTCTCCTTGACGATGACCACCAATCTTATCCTCTCGGGCAAGTATTTTCTCGTGCTAAGCTTCCGACAGGCATAGTGCAACGGGCTCACACGCGATCAGGTGCAATCGCAATGCGGATTTTCCTTGCCGGCGAGCCTCTCCATCATAGTTCGAGGCCGCACTGGTTAATCATATTCACACTCATTGAGAGCTGCGCTCT
Source organism: Lactarius trivialis (assembly GCA_003315845.1). Lineage (NCBI taxonomy): Eukaryota > Fungi > Basidiomycota > Agaricomycetes > Russulales > Russulaceae > Lactarius > Lactarius trivialis. The sequence continues at coordinate 22,006 of QFDV01000481.1, forward strand.
GTATACTTTCACTGTCCTCGCCGCGCTCGTGACCTTCCTGTGCGGTTCCTTTGCCCAATATCCGGCGGTAGATTCGATTGTCCCGATTGTTGTAAGCGTCTGGTGTATATTTGTTTCTGAAAGCCGAACATTGACCCACACATTTGCTTCAGGGCATTTGCTTCTCTCTCATCGTGCTTCAGATTCGCTTCCATGTCAGCGCCACGCATGGCCCCAGATTCGGAAGTGATCTTCATGCCACCTCGGCAGTATGGCCCCGACCGCACGCACGCCCCTTTGACGAGCGGGAACTTGAAGAACCCAAGAGTCCCATGCAACCGATTCGAATGGCAATACACGTGTCCAAACACACCGACACAGATCTACACCCGCATGACGATACAGGCCACTCATCGTTGGAAGTGGACGACCCACTCAACTTGAAGCCGACCCTGGCCTAGTTGGCAACGCGTGCTCTCCTTCATGCATTCGTGCCAACGTGACTCATTATCGGCAAACACGCTGGGCATCCGGCTTTGTTGGATGTGGCACCTGAGGCACGGCACTGACTCGGAGAGTTCGATGGGTAGATCCCTTCCCACCGCCTCGTAACTTAGAATGCGAAGGAACTCTACCTGTCGTCGTTTCTATTCTGTAATACCCTTGTTTCACTCAATTCATTCTCTTGCGTCGGGTTGGACATATTCCACTCTGCCAGCAACAACAAAGCATATTACATACTATATGACGATCTATCGTTTATAATTCTATTGTGGGGTTTTTTTAAAAAAAAATTCATGATTCATGCACGTGGAGGTGGAGTGCAGTTCGTAGCATGCTAATGTATCTCAGCCGGCGTACCTTAGCACCAAGTTGTGCCCGGGTATGAGATCTATGAGATTCGAGCTTATGCGAGATCCTCGGAAGCTACCGGTTGATTGTCATTTCCTCTTATTGAGGTGAGGGAGCGCCAGTGAGCCATGCTCGAGTCGGTCATCCGATGCTACCACTGTGGAGGCGGAGAGGGTTCTACGATTAACAACATTAACAACTATGATCCTGTTACAGACGTAGTACAAGTACAGGTCAATGCAGTGAAAAGAGAAGGAGAATAGAAAGCAAGACAGGTGAGGTATACAGATTATTGGGTGGAGGTACTCGGCGGCGGCGCATGTAAGGAACGATTGTCAATCGAAATGCCTTTTAAGTCAGATACACAGTCAATACCTGTTCGTGGTTGATTGCGGGAGATCTTACTTTTAGTTTGATTAGACGTTTTATAGATACCAATTAGTCGATGGCTAAGCTCGAACATGTCGTTGCGAAGGGAGATGATGATAAACTGGGCGTTCTTTGTCCTGTCTTTGATGTAGTTCGCGACGATGGAGACATTGCGAAAATCTAGAGCAGCATCGATCTCATCCATGAAATAAAGCGGCGTTGGCTGTATAAGTTCCTGTCAGGCTTTACGTCCACAGGAAGGAGCACCCTACGTACTTTGAATACGTGTAGTGCGAAGACGAGTGCCAAGGAACTGAGAGTCTGGATTGGCAGCGACGTTAAAAAATGAGGGCATGACAAAAAAAAACAGATACTGGGCCACCTTTTCGCCTCCGGACAGGTTGGAGATGTTTCTCCAGCTTTTCTTCGGAGGCATAACGCTGAAGATAATGCCCTCGGAAAATGGGTCCATGCTGTCAACGAGTTCCAGTTCAGCATTTCCTCCAAGCGTGATCATCTGTCCAACACAATATTCAGTAGCAGTAGTGGCAGAAATACGATGCCATTGACCTGGTACATCTCCTTGAGCTTGAGGGAGATAGTATTGAAGCCGGCCATGAACTCGTCGAGCCGCTGTTTCCGCAATGAGTCGTATTTCTGTTTCTCTGCATCACGGAGGGCAGTCGTCTCATCGAGGTCCTTTGCACGACGTAAGAACTCTTCCTCGCGCCTCTGATACTCATTCAGGACGGCAGTGTTTGGTTTGCTCCTTTTCATTTGTTCTGACAAAATGACGTTAGTGGACACACTGCGTTCTGAAGACCAACACACCATCAAGAAGTTGGACGTCAGCGAGAAGTTCACGTTGGTTCAGTCTAGAGAGTTCAACAGCGCTGTAGATGCGCAACTCATTTGAGGGTGTCTTGTGGGGCTGGCGCGCTTTCTTGACGGGTTCAACATCATCTCCTTCGGTCTTCACAACAGGATCGGCATGGCTCTCCCCTTTCTCACGCTTAACCGACGAGGCCGGATCGTCTTGCCCGTTACCTCCCTCGTCTTCCTCGTCTTCCTCATCACTACCAGGGTGTAAGAAAAGAAAGCCAAACAGAGTGTTAGGCTTACTCTACGTCTTCCAGGCGCAGCTTGTCATGCTCTGCTTGTGCCCTGTCCATCGTGCTCCTGTTCTCCTTCAGCTCAGTCTTCTTGTCGTTGAGCTTCTGCGTGAGTTCCACCTTGCGAACGTTTAGATTGCGGTACGCTGACAAGAGGTAGAATTTCGTACCTCCTTCGCGCGGAAAGCCTGGATCTCCTCCGTCTTTTCGTCTAGCTCTGCCTTCAAGTTCTCCAAGTCGTCCTTCGAGTTCTCTACCTCGGCTTGCGCTGCTTCGACCTTCGCTCGGATGTCGGCTACGTAATCTTTGACCTCTTGCAGCGACTCGCTTAGCTTCTCAAGTTCGATTTCGACATCTTCCAAGCTTTGCCGGTTACTGGCAACGGAGCCCTCGAACTTGATCGAGTCTTTCTCTCCTTTAGCCATGGCTACCTCAGCTTTGGTGATCTCTTCGTTCGCGAGGTTGATGTGCAGCTTCAAGCCATCGACTTTTGACTTCTGTGCAAGCAGCCGGGAACCGCCGATATCGAGAATCTTCTTCTCGAGACCCTTGATAGCTTCTTCGATCGTACTCGATTGCGATTGCAGCTTTTCAAGCCCGCTCTGTGCAGTAGCAATCTCGCGTTCCAGTAATGCAATACGAGAGACATCACCCGCATCTGGCTTAGTCTGCGTCCTAAGTTGGCTCGAGCCTTAGCAGTCTGTGAACGACAGTGAGTGAGGTAGTGCTCACTTGAGGTCGCGGACGCGCTTTTCAGCTTCTGAGACGCGCTTCCCAGCGTTTTGGATATCGAGGTTGACCTTGTCGATCTCAAGGTTGATCTGCGGCCCGGATTTCCCTACAGCCTCCAACTCCGCTTCAGCTGCCCGAAGCTCTTCTGTAGCCTCTATGAGCTGCGCGGACGCGGCTTCGCTGTCCTGCTCGTACTTCCGCAATACGTCAGGCGCAACCGCATCGGCTGCAAGTTTCGAGCTCATTCCACCGCCTCTGGGTTTTCCCCCACCGCCGGACATCGTGCCAGACGAATCGATGAGCTCTCCCGCGAGAGTGACGACTCGCCACCTGCGCGCACCGAACGCTATGCGATTTGCTTGAGCGAGATCCTGCGCGACCAGCGTATCACGCAATGCCTTGTAGAATGCATGAGCGAACCGCGGTTCCTTCGGCTTGACGAGGTCGAACAGGCGTGGGACGTTCTCTGGAGTCTGGATGGACCTCATGCCGTTCGTCTCGTCTATTTTCTCGAGTACAAGGAAGTTCGCGCGTCCGACGTTTTGTTTTCGGAGGTACTCGATGCAAGCTTGACCCTGCTGCACCGTGTCCACGACCATGTTGTTGAGGGAACCACATGCAGTTGTAATTGCCACGTCGTACTTGTCAGGTATAGTCCCGAGACTTCCAAGTCGACCCTGCACTGTGACATGAGGTTCGCTCGAAAACTCCTTCCACGTGGTACTTACGTGAAATCCGCTAACCCGACCTGAGTTCCTCAAGCGGGTCAGACTATCCAAGACCTTGTTCTGGGAAGTGCTGGCCGCTTGTGACGCTTTGGCTTCCTCGACACGTTGCCTCGTTGAGGATGCTTGAGCACGGAGCTGGTTGATGCGGATGGTCAAATCCTACGTACGGTCAGCCTCGTAGTAGTCGTTTGTAATGTTGATAATCATACCTGGACTCTCTGCTTCGCAGCTTTCGTTTCCTGTTGAAGAGACTGCTTCCTACCTTTGAGATTTTCGAGTTCTCCGATCTTAAAGCATAATTAGAGAGCGAAACTATTTCCTAGACCTCTAGAAAACAAACCTTGGCCTTCTGGTCACTCTTGACTGTTTCAAGTGCCTCGTGTGCGTCCGCGCTGGCTTGTTTGACTGCCTCGGCCTTCTTGACCAACATGTCGCGCTCACTTGTCTTAACGTCAACCTCGGCTTGTTTTTGGTTGATCTTCGCTTTCCAAGGCTGGAGCTCTTTCTGTTTTTGCTCGATCTGATCATGAAACACCTGGGTCTTATCTGCAGGACTAATGAGTGCGCGATTGTCTGAGGATAAGAAAATCTAATGCCTTTGAGACTGTCGCGGATGCCTTCTAGTACCTTTTCCTCTCGCTGTAACTCTTCTTCATATTGGTCGGCTTTCTTCTTCTCGCTCTTCACCTTGGCAGCGTTCTCTTGGACGGAGCGGAGGGCAACGTTACGAGCGTTCTCGTCCTGTAACACGAACCGGTCAGTCAGTAAGACACGCCGGACGGACATGTGGCGCTGAAAACCATACGTCCTGCAACGACTTCTTAAGCTTCTTGGCCTTGCTATTGGCATGTTTACGCTTCTCCTCCAGGCCTACTTCCTGCTTTTCGTATACCGCCATCTCTTTGAGTGCCTCAGCAGCAGCAGCTTTGACTTCCTGGACACGACCACGCAATATGGCTAAGGATCATGTAGTCGAAGACACATGTATAACGTACCTCATATATCTGGACGCGTTCCGTATAATGTTTCTCGAGGGACTCCAGATGGGCTATGTCATCCTTATTGCGCTCGCGTTCCTCAGTAAGCTCCTTTTCGATCTGAGCCTAAAAGTCGGATTTAACACTGGATCCCGAGCTGCTAGCGAAAGATCACGTACGATTTCTTGCTTAGCTTCCTTCTCGTTCACAAGACATCGCCAGATGTAGAACTGGTATAAGGTTGATTGGGCGCGCACATGGTCGTTCTGCAGGCGTAGGTAATTTTCTGCCTCGCGCTTCTCTTTCTCGAGTGCATTCTTCTCACGCTCGACGAGTCGAAGACGATTCAACTTCTCTGTACGGTCCTCAGTCAGGCGTTCCATTTCAACGAGAGCTGTATCGATCGGCTCCTTATACTGTGAGGTGCCAATTATATCCTCAAGGTACTCGAGTAAGCCATCTTCGTGTTCCGACGGCGCCTTCGGTTTCATCTGGGCAATAGATTCCACTTCTCCCTGTCATGGGGTAAGATAAACCACGCGCAAGACCGGCTCCGACTCACCTGGAGGATAAGAAATCGGTTGTGGTCAAGGTCAATACCACGGCCTTTCAGAAGAGTTTGGACTTCTTTGTAGTTGCTTGCTCGCCCGTTAATGGTGTACTTGCTGGAGTTGTTCTTGAATGCGGTGCGAGTCACAGCCAAAGTCGAGTTCGGAACGACGGTAAATGCATCCGGGCCAGGCTGGATTGACAATGATCGATGGCTGCCGGATGTTTGACATAAATGAACGTACGAGATCGATGATTTCACGGAAATGGACCTCCACACTGCACTCTTGCAAATCAGGGTGTTGAGCGGAGTTGTGTATGAGCTCGGAGAGTTTTCCTTGTCGCATCTTGGAAGCACGGTATCCGAACACGAAGAGCAGGGCATCGATGGTATTCGACTTCCCAGAGCCATTGGGCCCGACAATTGCGGAAAATGACTGCCTGAAATTAGCGATGACACAATGGAAAGGCAACAACGCACCTTGTGAAAAGGTCCGATTTCCTGACGGCCAGCATAGCTTTTAAAGTCCACGAGCACCAGTTTATGGATGACAAGGCGGGGATAGGGTCCTTTAGGCTCGTCCAAGGTAGCGGGTGCATGCCTTGCCTTTGCGGGAGAGATTGGTAGGTCGTCAAGGAGTGATTTCTCTTCTTCGTGGACCACCGATGTCGGTAGCTTCTTTGGGCTAGGGACAGGTGTAGATCTCTCAGCCGACAGCGCAGGCTCTTCATTACTGTTGTGTGAAACAGCCTTTGCCTTTTCGTCAAGTTGTGTATCGGCAATGGAATCTTCGTTCTCGTCGGGTTGAGGCGTCATGGATTTCACCTTTCTAGACGACGGCTTAGTCGCCCTTCGTTTGGCGGCGGTCGGGATTTTGTCCTCTTCGCGACCATCGTCATCGGATTTCCCCAAAGAAAGCTCGTCCGCAGGCTCAGCTTTGACACTCACAACGGTCGGCCTAGATGGGCGTCCGCCACGTCGGGAAGAAGGTGGTTTCATGGACCCAGAAGAACGTGGACGAGAAGTCAGCTTTACTGGCACCTGTTCCTCGGTTCCATCTTCATCACCTGTGTCGGGGGTGATCTGGTCCTTGCTAATCTTGCCATTGACAGGAGATGCCGCGGATATAGCACCTGCCCTCCGAGTCCGGGGTCTGATAGTAGGCTTTACATCTTCTTCGTCCTCTTCGTGAACGTCCTCCAGTTTGGGTGAGGGGCGGGACTTCTTCGTTGGATGAGATGGTTCTTCCTCATCATCGGAGCCCTGCACTTGGCGCTGAGCACTTTTCGACCTGGAGGAAGTGCGCGATGTTGTCACAGGAGGGGGTACTTTGGAAGATGATGAACGACGCGTGGTGCGTGACGGAGGGTTCTCGTGCTCTTCGTTATCTGTATTGTCGCCACTGGATCGCTTGCGTTTGGAAGGGGGATCCGAGCGTTGCAGTGGAGGTTTATTCTCCGGTTCTACTGATAATCTGGAAGAAGAGCGTGTAGAGCGACGAGGAGGCATCTGTATGCGTCTAAGCTAGCAAGATGCGTTGAGGACGCGAGGACGCGCCATGTCACGCGTTCATCACGGTCACGAGGGAGTCCATGGACCTGTTGTTGGTTGGCTTTGGGACCGGGACCGGGACAAACTGGGAAAAGCCACTTGAACTGGTACCACGACCAGCCCAAAGCTCAACCTCAATTATGGATGACGGTACGTCTTCAGCATCACCGACAACCACCCCCTGGCGGCGGCGACATTGGCGACGAGTACTATAGAAACGTCACCACGCCATTTCTCTACTTTCTCTGCTTTTTCGGCTCGCCAACATAAGACAGAAACGGTTCCAGCATCCCGTTCAGTTCAATGTCGGCGGTCGGTACTTGGCTTCCCGACAACATTAGTTCTACTTTCTTCGACCTGTCCTTATCATTTCCTATTTCTTCCTGCTCTCCCACCTCGTTCGTCAGAGGGAGCATTGGCAACACCCGGCGCCCGCCATAGCTGTCGCATCAGTCAGCCCAATGTTCACCTAATTTCTTCCATCGTTGTCGTCTCTCCCCCGTCGTTGCTCCTATTCGCCTCTTACACCGACCACCATGACACAACCTGACGTTCCTTTGTCCCGCATCAGCTTGGCAGTCACAAGATATGGCCCCCAGCAGCGCACCCATCAGCATTCCCACCGCAGATGTAACCATGGCCAACGGCACCGCGGATAGCCAGGCTTGGGACACTGGGCGCTCACCGGGTCGCGGTGGTGGTGGCGAGCCACCAAGGCGTTCGAGCAGGAGTAGGAGCCCCGGGCGTGGTAACGGTGACGACCGAAGGTGTGTATCCATTCTATTTTCCCTCCTTCCCTTCCGGTACAATAATTTCCTGGGTAGGGGCGAGGTTGGACAAAATCCTGGTAATAACCTTCACGTCTCTGGGTTGAGTTCACGTGTCGACACACGTGATCTTGAGGCTGCCTTCGCGAAGATTGGCAGGGCAAGTAGCGCTTTGTTGTGTTGCTACACACGAATTTAATTCTTCGTTATTTAGGTTAAAAAAGCATCTGTCATGTATGACCCCCATACCCGCGAGTCTCGCGGTTTCGGCTTCGTGACTATGGAATCTGTCGAGGAGGCTGAGGCGGCTGTCACCGCCCTCAACGCCACAGACTTTATGGGCAAGACTGTCACCGTGGAAAAGGTACGCCTCCAAGGGCCAATACTGAGACCAAACTAACTGTCAGTCAGGCTCGTCGTGGACGTGCCCGCACCCCGACACCGGGAAGATATTATGGGCCTCCCAAACGCAATGACCGTAAGCTATCTTACTTATGGGGTACTTCCATTCCCTGATTTCTTTTTCGCCAGGTGAGCGTTACTATGACCCACGTCCGTATGACTCGCGTTATGCGCGCGACCACGACCACGAAGAACGTCGCGGGGGACGTGGCGGGCGGCACGACGACCGCCCACGGGACTACGACCGTGGTTATCGCGAGTATGACAGGGGTCCACGCGACTACGACAGAGGAGGAGGAGGAGGGGGAGGAGGAGGGTACAGTCGTGAGCCACGCGAGTACGAACGCCGTCACGATGATAGACGGTACTGAACAGTAGTTCACAAAATGCTTCTAGCGGACAAATGATATGACTTCTACTCTACTGTGTCAATCTACCACGGTATTTTTAGCGTCTTCCTGCTATGGTAGTCCCTTGGCGTTTGAAATGCCACTTTGTTGTACGCGAAATGGAACTAGCCACCAGTGCACTGCAATACGAACTAAGACCTTTCCCGTGCTCGAGAGTTCTAGGCCTAGCCTCGTCTTTTTGTCTCCACTGCAAGTCAACAATAAGGTGACCGATGCTGACTGGTTGCTGAACGCAGAGCTATGAAGTCATCACTTGGCCGTGATACAGTAATAATGTCCCCCATATCGGGGGCGGGATTGCACCCATGGTTGTACAACATCAACTTGGAGGCTAAGCACCACTGGCAGTTGTGACAATTGACATTTGTTATACTGTACAGATGAGAAGAATACATTTACTTGCTAATGAGCCTGATGTCATCAGTTGGTCCCCTGCTGTATCAACTCAGCCAACCGCACATCAAAGCTGGTGCACCTGATTACTTCAAAACAAAATTTCTATCTGTAGTGTCAGATGAGCAATCCCAAGTCTGCACCACTGAGAACACACCTCTGCACCAGACTCAAAGGCATCATGAATTACTCTGTGCCCAACTTTTTCAGATCCTTGTTGGTACTTTTGAATCCACTCCTGAATCTCAGCAGGAGAAGGATTTGAGCCATATCTCTTGCGCTTGTGTAAACTACACCGTGCGTGGATGTCACCCACTCTTGTCCCTTGAAGTTGACGCAACAGCTTATGACGGCACTGCACAACACCCCTGTGACTCAAAGGCCAGGGCAATAATGTGGAGGATGACTCACCTGGACTGGCAGTGCATGCCATTCATCAATCTGGACCTCCATACGATGGACCCTGGTGTAGACACCACAATACCAGAGCTTTGTCTTTCCTCTCACTGATGGATCAGCAAGCACATGGAATGTCTCAGGTAGTGAAGGTGCATCTGGAGAAGAGAGGATTACCCCTGGCTCCCCAACATATGTCGGTGCAAATGGTTGTGTCACCACGTTAGTGCAGAGAAATTTGCCCAGGCCCACATCGTAACCTGGGACCTTTCTACACACTGGCCGCTCAGAATGCATGGTCCCTCCAAATATGCTGGAAAAGGAGTTCCAGGGTATGTCCGGAGTCCTTCTGGCACAGGCAGCCTCCTGTGGTTCCAGCTGGTAAGTTCCAAGTCCCGCTGCGCTGAAAATCGCAGCACGGTTGCGGGGGCTGTTGTCGGCACACAAGGTGGCGATGGTGCCAACAAATACCCTGTCGGAGTCCGACTCCAGATTACCACGGCGCACTACTTCAGGCAGTGTGTCCACCACTGCCAATGTTCTATTAAGGATTCAGTAGTGTGCACTGTGCTGTTTAAATACAGACTGTATTGAAGACTCACTGTCGACGTTGCTCACGACATGGTGGCTGCTGCTGCTGAGATGTAGAGCCTGAGGATGTTGGCACAGGCTCAGGATGGGATGAAGAATGACTCGAGACTCGGACGTGGCTGCTTGTGCCCCCAGGACATTCGCTCCGGCTAATAAGCACTTGAGGCCCAGTCGGCCTTCGGGCTCTAGATACAAATATCAAGATTGAGAGGGACAGAGACAGCGAGGTGTGCGCACTGTGACATTGGTTGTCGAGCCACAATAGCATCTGCAGCTTCTCTCCGGGAAGTCCGGATTGATCTTTCGAGATGGGCTGTCCCGCCGGGGGCAGATGTCGAGACAGGGGCTCGGGCTGAGGTCGTTTGAGTTTGCTGAGACTCGGATGCGGGGTGCATAGAGGTAGTGGGCCTAGTGGCATCGGCATCGCCTAGAAATGGTAGGAGCAGCCTCCGATACCCATCAGCTTTCATCTTGGCTGCCTCCAACTCCAACTCCAGCAACTGGACGTGCAGCTCGGGGCGCATTTCGACTCGGACAGTAGCAGAGGCGAGGGATTGATGGGACGTTGATTAAGATCGGATGCGGCTGAGACGAAGCCAAGGAACGGCGGCGAGGGATTGAGCGGACGCGTGCAGAACTCGGGGAGTGATTGTAAGCCGACGAAGGACGAGTGATCTGCTCAATTCAAGATGAAATATGGTCCAGAAGGGAAACAGGCATAATATGACGCGCTGGGTAACTGCCTTTCTCATCGCGCCCGATAAACGCTATCCAACTTGCCTCAAATCTTTCCACATATGCCGGGTTGACTTCGTATCGGTGACGGTGGCGTTCCCATATGGTACCACCACTCGCTATTACTTTGGAACACCACCGTAGGCCGCAAGCCAAGGCGCATCGTCCCTCCCATGTGCGTACGCGAAATTTCCGGCATAAATAGAATGACTGAGTCTGGCTTCTCTTTCTGAAGGTGCCGAGCCGACTGAGTTCGTCGCAGATCCAACAGACGGCACGGACCTGGGAGGGTCATGACATTGCGAGCCCACTCGAGCAAGCTGGAAGCCGAGGCAAATACCGAAAATCGGTACTTTCTGCTCGCGCGCCCACTTGATTGCTAGTATCATGCCCTCGGTTTCACGATCTCCAAACCCACCCGGAACGAGTGTACCGCGGTTAAAACATGAGGGCGCGCACAGCCATTCACAGTCAAGGAACATTACCCCGCGCCAATGATCGTTCGCCATGCGTCATAGTATTTTTTTTGGATCTGCGTCTTGGTTTTCTGGTTCTAAATCTGATGATTCTACCTCTAACGACGTATTGCGTAGAAGCATTCTCTCCGTGCGACTGACGTTGGTGAGATTAAGCCGACCCTGAAGAAAGTCTACAGTTCCCTGCGCTTGGAGCAGCAGGGGGACGTGGTACACCGACACAACATCATGCACGCCATTTACATAAGTAATCGAACAGTAAACGGTAGATCAAGTTATGGCGTTGCCATAAAGCGAAAGGGGATAATGATTAATGATAGGTCGCGCGCACTGCTTGATGAAAGATAAGTTAGCTAGTATCGGTCAGCATAGGTCACATGGCATGGGGTCCGCAAAGTGATGGCAACTGAAAAGGCACCAAAGGAGACAGATACGGAGGCAGACAGATATAAATATCCCAGGTTCGATTTGTCCGATAAGCACCCGTCAGGGCTGTGGTAACAAATGCGTGATCGATCGAACAGCTAGGTGGTACAGTATCTCAGCCGCGCTCTCTAGGAATAGCAGCGTGCCATGGGGAGGGCAGGGTGTAAAACACGCGCGATTAGCACCCACTGTGGGGTTTCAGGTTGGCGCCCGTGTGTGTTGTGTGTTGTACTGTAGCGCCTAGGGTTGGCGCTAACCCTAAACGATTTCGTGAGGGGAGGTGCCGAGACGTACCGCCCGACCGACCCGAAGGTTCGAAAGGATCCATCCATACTTCCATACAGTAGCGCTTACTTCTCCGCTAACAGAAGCGCCCATAGAAGCGCCCCCACAGATGGTCGGTTCACGGTTTGTTGGGTAGCGGGTCAACCCGGAGAGGCTACGTGGCGAGGGCAAAACCCGCAGTGGGGGATCGTGGGAATTTGGGAGATTGGGCGGACTGGGGGAAGGGGTTGGCGCTCCAAGGCTCGGTCTCCAAACATGTGAAGAGGTGTGATCCGAGAATGGCGGGCTTGGCGAACGAGGAATGTACGGAGATGCTACAGTAGCAGTGGAGGAGAATGGGGGCCAAGACAAAGTCACTGTGGGTTCGCGAAGAGAAGAACCAGAGGATGTGCATGGCATCGGAATGGGAAAAAGCATACTAGCAAGGAGTTTTCCGCGGTCAGAAGCTCGCTCGTACATGACAGAACAGAAGGAAGGAAAGTCGCTTTCCAGTTTGGGAGAAAGGTCCGAAATTGGGGACCAACTTCCTCCCAGGGTTCGTTATAGGCAAGCTTGCCTGACACCTACTGTGCGCCTCGCGTCCGGATCAACGGCGGAATCCGTGGGTCATGGGATCACGAATCGGGTTGCGAAAACTGCGTGCGTTGTAGGAGCTCCACGGAACAGATGACCTGGACATCGCGAGCGCGAGCGCGAGATCACGCTGCCGCAGACATGTCGGCCAGATAGGGGGTGTACGCTCATCCAGTACCACAAGCGCTGACAGCCCCTCTACAGCGACACTTACTCATGATCGATACGTAACGAAAAGGAAAGTGGAGCCTGTGCTTCTTCGCGTCTCGCAAGCTGTCAAGGGCGCAATTTAGTTAGAGGGGAAGAATTGGCCTAACAAGGCAAAAAATTAGGGGTTGTTCACAAAGGTGCCAAGCAAGGTGCCGCTCCAGGTACGCTTATGCCTCCGCTTCTATGCAAGGAAGTCACGTGTCCGAGCCAGCACGGAGCAAGTCCAGCTCGCGTTCACACATGTTGTCAGTTAAACATGAAGTCTGGGAGCGGTGTGGAAGGAGGTATGGGAAAGCCTTGGCATATGATGGGCGAGCGGGATAACTCCATGCCGGCCCTTGCGATAAAGAAGAACTGCGGATTGCGG